>JARKHS020006489.1:0-112061 GCA_030143305.2 Amblyomma americanum
TGGCTCAGTAGTTAGGGCGCTCGGCTACTGATCCGCAGTTCCCGGCTTCGAACCCGACCGCGGGGGCTGCGTTTTTATGGAGGCAAAACGCTAAGGCGCCCGTGTACTATCCGATGTCAGTGCACTTAAAGATCCTCAGGTGGTCGAAATTATTCCGGAGCCCTCCACTACGGCGCCTCTTTCTTCCTTTCTTCTTTCACTCCCTCCTTTATCCCTTCCCTTAAGGCGCGGTTCAGGTGTCCAACGATATACGAGACAGATACTGCGTCATTTCCTTTCCCTCAAAACAGTATGACGGTCAAAACTTAATCGCGGCATCGACCTCGACGGTGGCGACCTTACTTTTGCGGCGTCAACATAAAAAAACACCTCCATTCCAAGATTTCGGTTCCCGGGTTCGAATCCGACCGCGGCGGCTGCGTTTTTATGGAGGAAAAACGCTAAAGCGCCCGCCCGTGGGCTGTGCGATGTCAGTGCACGTTAAAGATCCCCAGGTGGTCGAAATTATTCCGGAGCCCTCCACTACGGCACCTCCTTCTTCCTTTCTTCTTTCACTCCCTCCCTTATCCCTTCCCCAACGGCGCGGTGTCCAACGATATATGAGACAGATACTGCGCCATTTCCTTTCCCCAAACAACCAATTATTATTATTATTATTATTATTATTATTGAAGAATCCTATCGCATGTCGAAGTCCACCCCAAGCCTTCAACTACACCCTGTCTTATAGCCTGAAGTTTCGCACTGCCACATAAAAATCAGTTTATTATGATTATTATTATAGAATTTCAGAGTACGGTGTTTAGGTATATATATATATATATATATATATTATATATATATATATATATATATATATATATATATATATATATATATACGCTTCGCCTCAGTGTATTGTAGTCGTTATGGAGAGCGCGAAAAGAGCCGCAAAACGACAGAACGAAGCGAGGAAGATACAACGCGCTCAAGAGACGCCAGAAGAGCGCGCCGCACGACTCGAGAAGCGTCGTCACGAAGATGCGGCTAGAAGTCGTGCCGCGTCCCGGAGTGACTCTTCAACTGCGGAAGAGACCGGTTTGAGTTCTCGAGAGCGTCGGAATGAGACGCTGCGTAGACGACGTGCCGAGGAAACGAAGCTTTCGCAATTCAACTAGGATTAACCAGAGCTACACCACAGCCAATTTTTTGCCCCTTCGTCCCTGATTGAATCGAAGACGAGCGGCCGTCGTCGTCAAGATTGGCTAGATGGCGCTGTGCGCAAAAAAAAACGCGAAACAAAATATGAATTTAAAAATCGGTAATATGTGAGCTCCGCCCTCCCCCTTCCTTATTTTATAATGTCCAGTGATGTCCAAAGCTTTTTGGCGATATAATTTTTTAAGCCTTCAGTCTGGTTCTGATGTCTTCAGCGTCAGCGTCTTTGCCCCCAAGCTACAATGAATGCAGTGATTAGATCGCCCGCGTAGAATCACTGTACTTCACGCTTCGTCGCTTCGTGGCTTCTAAAGGGCTTACCGCTCCGTGAGCCACGGAAGCAGGTACTCTCCAACTGAAGTTATGCGTAGACTAAACAGACACGTGACATCGTTAGTAAAGTGTAGTGGGAGTGTCAGGCAAAACCTCTAATTAGGACCCTATTAGGGAGAGCATACCTTCTCTGTGATACGTTGACATGGCAGACCTACTGGAGTTAGTCTGCTGGCGCGCATAAAATGTCGATAACTACGCGGTAGCCTTCCTTCAATTCGCCAATAAGATCGGTTGGTATGAAAAGAATAGTTAAGTCTTCAGGAACCCTGTTATCTTACGAAGGATCGTGCTTTGCCTGCAGATTTTAAATATATGTCACGAACGCACCCCAAAATCTTTCAGGGATGATACCTTCCCCTATCTCCCGACCATGTTGAATGCTGGTAACAACACTATAGGGTAACTACGCACAGCATAGACATTGCAGCACGTCAATCTTGTCCTTTTCTCTTATGCCTTCAGAATTATTGCGGCTCTTGCCCTCCTCTAATGTTTATTTTCCTGACTTAGCATAACACTTTGCCGATGTCTATATTTTGTTAATGTATGTTTTCTTAAAAATTTCGTTTTAATTTATGAAAATCTCCGGAAAGTGTTCGCTGCTTTTAGCTTTTATGTTCAGAGTATAGATGGCACTAGTGCTATTTACAACATTGCCTGCAATTACGGTAACCACCATTCGCCAGATTGTTCTCGACGCCGTTTGCTTCAACTATCCCGGCAGGATATTCAACAAAACTAAGCGTTCACGTGTACATCGAGTGATTTTGTGCATTCACAAATCTGAAACTGGAAAATTCAGATGTCTGAGGAATCTGTCAATCATTTCTGCGGTGCTCGTGCAACTATCCCCCTTACATCGCAGCAGTTCAAGTGCTTCATATCTTTACATTGAGAGCTGAATAAACCACGTAAGCGACGTCACAGGTATATGCAGTATGATAACATCCTGCAGCAGAAAGCGTATTATCCAGATAAGCCGGAGCCTTAATGGCAATATGGGCCGGAAATGTACGCAGTTGAGAATGTGTTGTCACCTGTGGCCTTTTGACGCAGATATGCCCGGGCCATGAGGAACATGTGTGTCGTGCCGTGTCGTGTTGGCATTTTATGCCGCCTAAGCAGCTAATGTAATCAGGCTTTGAAAACAAGGTTAAATGCTCTTATTTTTTATGTATGAGCGCTACGCGTCACACCCACTCTCACGGACACATGCCCTCACACTGAGAGACATGGCTAAAAAGCCTGCAGGGGAAAACTGTGCGGAAACTAGTAGTCGTAGACGAGTTCGCCACAAACCGTCCGGAAGGCCATATCGACCGCTTTGTAAGAGCAAGCATGAGTTAAGTGTGTCCCGCGGAAAAAATTTTGAGACCCTCATTAAAACAACTGACGAATATAAGACGAGCATCTGGCGCCATCTGCTGGGTGGCGTATGCGTTATAGGCGTACACTTCTGTGAGCGCCCCGCAAAGCTAACGCGTCTTCGTTAGTGCGCTAGAGGGCAGCTTACTCCCTTTTTACTCCCATATCGTGTTCGTGTTTAAGGGCTACAACTTGGGACCTTATGTCTGCAGTACGAGCTACACAGAAACCATAACGCACACCAACAATGCTGCCACTTGGGGGGGATATTCCATTTGCCGCACACCAGTGACAATGGCCCTCAAAGCCAACAAACTTCAACCAAACACAAGGCCAAATGGACATTTAAGTGGAATAATCTGCCGAATCACCACAATGGACAATAATCTAAGCTTTGTGTGTACAATAACGTGTACGCGTGGGAGGCTCAAACCATTAGATGCATAGCTGCATGGTCTTTTGTTCATCGATAGACTACCATTGAATGCATGCAACTTCGGCGCTAAAGAAGCCAAACGTTTCAAAATGCCGTGATTTCGTCAAATGTTTTGGTTGTTGTAAGGTTTCTGATTCGGTGAAAGAAGTGTGATTCACGTTAGAAGGATTCTTCACGTTTCGCGTCCGTCACTTCTCTGAATCCGCCCGGCAACCATGTTCGATTCGCCTTGTTCGGGTTCCGGCTCTCGACCAACCCGCACCCGGATGCCCCCCCCCCCCCCCCCTGCCCTCTTGAGGCGTCGCCAGAGGGCTTTTCTTCAGACGTTGCCTAGAATTCGTCCGTCGCAGCGGCGATCGACTCGCATGACTCCGGGTCATTAACGCACATCCCGTCGTCATTGCCGTCGCTCCAGCCGCAGCCGCGAAGGGAAGGGGGGGGGGTCTTCCCTCCCAGACGCTCTCGCGCATAAGAGCCGCATACCACTTCCTCCTCCAACTGTGCCGACCGTGTCGCGTGATTCGGACCCGTGACGCCAGCGTGGTTTTTTGGGGGGTCATAAATCTTGGAGGCCAAGTTTTAATGGCTGCCCCGTTGGTGTCGCTTTAGCTTATTCGTCTTCGGGCGTGGTGGCGAGGAGCCTTGGGGTGCAAGCACAAGGGCTGAGGAAGCATACGGGAAAAAACGCCGTGATGGGACAAGCGGCGGTTGGTTTGTGTCTGCTGTGTGTTACGCGGGCGCCAGTGGAAGAGGGTTCGGCCGGGCGTCCTGGTAGAGGATGAGGGTGAATGGTTTCGGGGAAAAAAAAACGAGGAGTATAGCTCAAGGGTCACGGGGCCGACCCGTGGGTCGTTCTGAACGCCCCCCCCCCCCCCCCTTCCACGTGTCCTTCATTGCGCGCAGGGAAGCCTTCGGCTTTGAGGTTCTGATGCATGAGCTTGCGGGCTCCCGCGTTTTCTCTAGGCTAAGCAGCAAAGTTTCGAACCTGTTTTCGAAGGCTGAACAGTCTTAAGAGCTGGATCCGAGGTTTAAGAGGTCGAGGCCGACTGGCAGGTCGTCCAGACTGCCTGCGATGTAACCTTCGTGCCACAACACTGCATCCCGCTGATATAATTATTGTCCTCATACCTGTACGCTAGGAAATTTTCACTCACTTAAGACATGAAATGCATCCACCTTGCTTCAAAGGTTCTACATCTTTGGTTAAATGTTTAGGGGAAACCCCCAAGGGGGAGCATATTTGTAATAACGGAGTAATTACTCATTGACATCAACCAAGAGCAGCCAAAAGACTACAAAGGAAAGCTATACAGCTTTCTAAGAAACTTCGCAGTTGAAGAAAAATTTGTCCTGGACCGGGGCTCGACCCCAGGACCACCGCTACACCGGAGCCGTCACTCTGCCAACTGAGCTAGCCGGGACGGCAAGCTTATGCCAGGGCGAGAACGAATTGATCAATGACTCGAAGTGGGAACAGTGTTGGTCAAATGCTTAGAGGAAGTTCTACGATTTTATAAGTGTGGTTTAATTGCATAGCAGCGAGGTCGATCCAAAGGTGATCGATGATTCCCCGTGTGCTTTGCAGACTCATGTCCTCTGGAATATTCTGTGGCTTGTGGACGTCAGTTGCCATGTTTTTAAACTTTTTGAAACTTGAGATCTTGAATATGCCTCCAAAGCTGCGCAATAGTTTAACGAGGAGCGAGAAACTGTCTGTGAGGGTTTATCACTCCAAAGGGGCACGCTACTGCTGAGCTTATCGATAAATTTGACACGTGATACCATTCGACATAAAGAAGCACCGGTAAGTATCTATTGACTACGGGTTCTGCAAGGTAAGCGTGAGTTTGTGATGGTCATGCTAGCAGAGTTCGCAAGAAAAATCATCACGTGAGCTGTGAGGACCAAAAGTCCTTACTTTGCTCTGCGTTTCATTTGTAAACGATGAAAGATATGAGCCCTGCATTGACCCTAAACACATTTTCCTGAACAAAGCACAGAAGTCGTGCACTTTTTATCAACGGAAGCGAAGATGAAGAAAGAAAAGGTCTAAGATATTCGTGAGCGAAAGATGCCAACTTCTAATAATGTGGTAATGAAGAAGACGGCATGAGGTCCACTCCATTTCAAGAACATGCTTCATACGGACCTGACCGTTATAGAAAGCGGTGGCTAATATATCCTTCACCAGAAACGTGGGAAGCGACAAAGCGCAGACTTTTCGTCCAGCTTGCAAATAACTACGAAAAGTTGCCCTTTAATTAATACCACACACGAAAGAGTTTTATGTAATCCGTGTGCACGAAATAAAAGCGAGAGGCATTGCGGAGAAGCCAGACAAAGCGAAACGGATATTCACAGAGTTGTTGGAAGACTAAAACAAGCTCCCAAGGTTTCTTTTATTATCATAATTTTTTCTTTTTAATATGAAAGGCACTCATAAGATCAAGCTTAGACGTGAGTACGAAAGTGAGACGTGAGTAGGATCGAAAACTCTCGTAAATAAAAAGCTAGGACAGAAATGTTTATTTATAATTTTATTTTTCGCTGCATTGTTTTTCCTTCTATCACATCGACGTTCGTGTATAAGTGAGGTCCGTTCAATATATTAGATGTGAGTGCGCGCCTCATCTGTACTTTAGTTCGTTCGCGTAGTTTTCGTCTTTCTTGTTGTAGCCGGTTTGGCGGATTCCGTGCGGCGAAAGCAAAGGTCCGCCCTGGCAAAAATTTCTTTGGATAGTCTGTAGAATCTCCATAAACTCTTGTCTATATAATCTATAGACTTTCTATAGACAAATCCTTTAGACTATCTATAAGAAATACAAACCCTATAGACAGTCTATAGACAATCTATAGCTTTATGGCCATACACTTTTAATAGACTTTCGTCTATAGACGGGCTATAGACTATGAATAGACAAAAGGAAATGTCTATAGGAATGTAGTAGAGTCAATAAAGAGTCTATGGACACTCTATAGACCATTACTTTAAGGGCGGGCATAAGCTCCAAACGTCAGATTACTTTCCGTTTACGTGCGGCCTTGGTGAAAAGCCTTGAAGCCATGGCGTCTGGATTCAAGCTCCGTAATGCAGGCCTACGAGGCTATCCATGTCTTGAGGAGTAATGATGGAGGAGTAAACACTGTCGAATCTCAATAATTCTAAAACGAAGTGAAGCAATCATTGGTTCTAATGATGCGTGATTTCGAATTACGCGGTGCGTCATCGGGTTACACCTAATGCGCGATGGTGATGTAACCGAATGGTCAGTATTGAATAAACCAAAATTTCGAATTAGCGACTTTATAGTGTAATATATTCGACTGTCCACTGCAAGTCCAGGGGGCGCAGCGTTCGCGCCAGACTAACAGCCCACGTACGCTCAAGTATTATGATTTCATGACAACTTCCGCGCGACGGCAATCGCAGCTATAGCTACAGCTGACATTACACAACACGAAAAGGGGTGCATTTCTTTCTTTAGTTCGTTCGTTTATTGCTTCTTTTTTTTCTTAGTACTTTCTTTCTTCTTTCCTAAGCACAAGATGTCGTGCGGCTCTCACGCCTCACGCAAGACTACGAGGCGCCTCAAGTTACGAAAGTGAACTTCCCTCAGCGTGCCAGATCCACCACTGTAGCACCACTACATATAAACAAACAACTAGAGTAGATAGATATTCATGCTCAACAAATTCATGCGTCTTTAATATGATACAAAAAACGCTTTCACAACAAGGAAGCCTCAGCATTATAAACGCTTATCAGCTGCTATCTACAATGTATGCTTCAGTAGCCTCGATTCGAACCAAAGACTTTAAACGAGATTAAAGGAGATAAAAAGACAATAACAGCAAATTTTCATCTTGCAGTTGCTAGCGCCACGCTGCAGACAGGCAGTTTTACTAAGCGTAAGCAGCATTTCTGCCCTTTTCTTACCTTCATTAGGGTCCCTCAACATGACCTTAACCTTCATTAAAGACGACTTGTTTTGCGTAACAAATCTCCATTCGTTATGTGAGCTCTCCGGGGGTGGCGGGCTCAGAACGCGTGGAAGTTTTTTATGCTTTCATCGCCACACACATACAGGAATCACAGGAGGGAGTAATACGAATTTGGTATTTTTTTCTACGAAGGAAAGATGCCGTACTGCCTACGAATCACACGTGTATCGTCTAAGAATGAAACGATGAGACGAGAAAAAAAAGTTCATGTCTTTCCTGCATCCAAGCCTCGATGAGCAAGGCGCCGACCGAAGCCGCAAGAATGAAAGCCGATTACGCTCTAAAATCCCGGCACCAGTGACGCAGGGGAAGGATTTCTGAAGCTAAGACCTTTTACGTAAACGAATCGGTTCGCTATGTGGTTGGCACGGCAGGATGGCTAGCGCAATTCGCACGAAGAAACTAGAGGCAAAAAGGAAGAAGAAAAGGAGCTGAAGATGGAGCGGGGCAGGGCAGAAAACAAGATAGATAAAGAGGAGGAGGGAAAGGCAGGGATGTTAACCAGAAAGGGGTTCCGTTTGGCAGAAAACAAAATTTGTAACATCCCGTTGGTGGAAGATCAGTGGCAAAAGGAGGGGAAATCAGAGGAGAATAACCGAGTCACACCCTCGGAATTGGCTCGATGGTCGTTACGAAACAGGTTCAAGAGTGAAAATCCTTTGAGCACCGCGGTCGGTAAACACGATGGCGTGCATCGCTTGAGGCGCCACACTGAAGGAGAAATCTCGGTTCTAATCTTCTTTCGCGGTTTTTCAATGTCAAGCCGCAGCGGAGAGTTACTGCCGCTTTTAATCTTTCGGGAAAAATAATTCTTTTTTTTTAATGCGGAGAGTTTGAGAGCAGTGGTTAACACTTTGACATTTTGAGTTAACACGAGTGAAATCGAAAATTTCATGTCTAGTTTCTGAGTGAATTTCGAATTTCACTGAAGAAGTTGGAGCCCTAAATACCTGTCGGGTCAGGACAACGTTCGTCCGCATCTTTCAATATCCTTAGGGATGACGTTAGCACTACACGATACAGATTAGAGTGACAAAACGTGGTCTGAACACTTCTGATCAAGGCTGTATGACCTGCTGGCGAAATCCGCACAACCTACGTGGTCCTCTTAAAACAGATTCAATCCTGGAATCGCATAATGACACGTACGAATCGTGCCAAGAGTGAACGGAAACAGTTTCATGTCTACTTTTTGAGTGAACTTGACCTTCTTTTGAACAATGCATAAGAGGTAATTATTGAAGGTTAATTGCTCTTTAACTAATTAGGTTCATCTTGAGGCCCGCGCAATTATTTCTCACCGCGATGAAGAGATTATCCTAAGAACGTTCTCGTAAACATGGTAATTAGGAAGCCACTGATGAAAGTTGCTATATAAACATCTAAGCGCCGCACTTTACCTGTAACAGGTAATCTTTAATCTCGTGGTGTCGTCTTTAGAGTGGAATGCTTGCTCGTTTCTCTGGGGTCGATCGCATAGATGTTGCTGCTTAGGTATGTCCTTTGACCTTAAGAGTTGTTATTGTACGTTTCTATAATCTTCTTACTGGGGGGTCATATTTGTTTAGCTACCTTTTCACTAAGTAATGACTTTATATTGACTGCTGCAATCCTGGAGGAAGACTGAACTGATGTTTGCTGCTGACTCTTCCGCTGACACCACCAACACAATCCTCTCAGCAACCAAAAGCCTATCATCCTTGTGAGCAGCAGCAGGCAGGAACAGAATCTGGCACATTGCCTCCACTACGAGACAAAGGCTCCTCCGTTTTATTTCCTCTCAGCCCTGCTCTAAACCAGTCGCGACCACCTTATGCCATCAAGCCTCCTAATCTCATCACACCTACATTCTCTGCCACCTGTAGCTGTATTCTCATTCCTCTGTAATTCGATCTGTTGCCCTCATAGACTATCTGTTATCTGCTCACATTGAGTGTCCAGTCCAAATCCATTTCTTCACCTTCATTACCGCGATAGCTTTGGGTGTCCTAGTCACCGAAAAACCCGGCGTCATCATCGGTGGCGGTGGCGGCAGTGTCGGCAAAAAAATCAGAGAAGTAACTCAGGGGTCAGGTGCGCCACCTAAGTCACGTGACCTTATACGTCGTCGCAACCTGCCCAGCGGATTGTGAGCAAATTGCCAGCCGTGGCAGGCGGCAGTTAAAGTAATGACTGATCGCGCGGGGCTGCTCTGGAAGAACGGCCTGGGTCTCACAAGCCCCTCCGAGGGCTGTGCTTGAAACGGCCACTTGCCAGGGCAGTGGCGCATCGCTTAACCGCTGCACCACTGCGCCAGGAATGGTATACGAGGACTCCCAGAAATCTAATAATGTGAAATAGAGAATGACCTTCTGAATATAAGAAAATTAACCCACTACGCTAACACGGCCGCCGCGGTGGCTCAGTGGTTACGGCACTCCGCCGCTGACCCGAAAGACGCGGGTTCGATCCCGGCCGCGGCGGTCGAATTTCAATGTAGGTGAACTTCTAGAGGCCCGTGTACTGTGCGATGTCAGTGCACGTTAAAGAGCCCCAGGTGGTCGAAATTTCCGGAGCCCTCCACTACGGCGTCCCTCATAGTCTGAGTCGCTTTGGGACGTTAAACCCCCATAAACCAAACAATTACGCCATCGCGTCATATCCTTAAGGCGGAGCTTAAGTGTATCCTCTAATTTTTTGTTCTTAGACTAGAATTTTCGGCCCCATGGGTCGAAACCATCAGCCGTGTTTGTAAGTTTGACAAGTTGTAAACTTTCTTTGTGTGCCTAACATCAAACGCACCGCCAACCGTGCAGCCTGCGTATTCAACGACACCGGTGCAACACTGCTTTCCGCTGTTACCGTGCGGCATGTTTCGTCAGCATCGCACACCGGACGGCGTCAAGTAACAATGAACGCTGGGGCACTCAATGGGATTTGCACACGGAACACTCCTTTGTTTGTCTCGTGTTTTTCTTGTTTATTCAGTTGTTCGGCGGTGTAGGATGCGGTCAGGAAATACGGCATGCTACGGTTGCATGCAGTCGTATAGAGCATCGATCAAAAGCGCTGCCTCGCGCTGGCCACTGTATGCGAAGCCGAAACAAAGCCAATGAATATTATTACGTGGTAGCGTAGAGATCTCGCTCTGATAAAAACCTGGCGTTATTGTCTGTCGTCCTACGTTATTCGGAAAAAAGTTCGAGAAGTTTCAAATGAAGCTAACGAATGTGAGGAGAATCCAAATGAAGTTAAAATTGGGGAGGAGGTTCCTCTAGCGTTGGTATTTCAGAATGCAGAAAAAATTCATTAAGAGGAATTAGACGTCATTGGGGTTCAAACACAGGACCTCTGCGTGCTAGGTGGGAACGCGACGTATACGCCACGAAGGGTCTTTGGATCCGGCGTGTTAGAGGGGCACCTAGTGAACGCGTTGTGGTGTGTATGACTTAGTAGAGTGTGTTTGGGATGTGTGCTCATGATATAGCGATTTAAACAATAAAACAAAAATTAAATATGCTAGAAAAAGTTAAACAAAGAAAAAGAAAAGATAACAAGCAGGAAAATGCGCTATCGCGTCTTCTTAAGGTGCAGCTTAAGCATCCTTCTAATTTTCTCACAATATGAGAAAATGGCAGTAGCATGAAGCGGTCCTGGTCAGCTTGATGAATTTACAGTCAGCATTAGAATCAATGCTTTTGAGTGCCTTAGTAAAAGCGACCCCACAAATCTTCCGTACAAAATGACAAAGCATTGAATGATCATCACTTCTGCTGAGAAATAAATCGTAACCTTGATGATTCTCCCTTTAATACTTGACGACCTGAGTGGTGGACCTTTTTTCCCACCATTTCTTATTTCTTTTTACTTCCCGCTTAGAGACATTGAGGACTAGTTCCAGTTTACCGGCAGCGAGAGATTACAAAGAGCCTACCTTCGCTGAGAAAAAGTTTCATAACACAGAAAAACCCGAAACATGAAATAAACGTAGCGCCAACACGACTGTTCACACGACCGTACTGCGCTGATGTTAAAATGATTTTTTTTCCGGATCACATAAGCACGGTCACATCGTCGTTCCGTTGTAAACGGTGGTCACATATTTTCTTTACTGATGTCAAAAGTTCGAACCCAGGAGCAGGGAACAATGTCTCATTTCTAAGCTCAATTTTTTTCACCAATATATGCTTCTTTTGCGGGCGAACAAACGTCACATAGCCTCAAAGAGCCATAAAATCGATTTTTACATCGAACAAAAATCTCACGGCTTTCTCCTCATTGTTCTGTCATCAAACAACAAAGGCGTGTACACATGCAGCTATCATCATCAGCGTGACTATGCCCACTGAAGGGCAAAGGCCTCTCCCATGTCTCTCCAATGGTACTTCACTTGCGGTCAACTTTCTGTGGCACTGCAGCAGAGACTAGGAAGGAAAAGGAAGGAGACGGGCCTTTGTCCCTGTGTCATGGGGAATGGATTGTTGATTATTCGGGTTTAGGGCGCGGAGGGGTAGCGGAGAAGTTGGAGAGACGGTGCGGGATTGCTAGGTCGGAGGTGGCCAGCTCACCACGGCTTGGAGACAAAGGCCAGTCTACTTCCATCTCCTGCCTAGCCTCTGCTGCAGTGCCACAGGAAGTTGATCGCGAGTGTAGTAAGTATTGGCATCGGAACCGTGTATACTGCTAAGGGGCAATAAAGATGCCATGCATGAGCCTTCGTTATCTCATTACTGTTAGTGATAAATTCTTAGGTTGTTGCTTTCTGGGGTGCACAAAAGAAATGACGTCGAGGAAGGAGTCTAGAGGTAGCTGCACCCACAAGAGGTGGAACGCCCACCCATTTCATGGAAGAGGGTGTGGAGAGTGCATCGGAAAGAAGGACGACATAAAAGGCGAATCGAAGGAATAGATAAAATGGAAAGTGAACACGCCAGTTGTATTTCCGCACTCCCATAAAAAAGCGATACAATTGCGAACGGAATTGAAAGGGCGCGTAAATAACTAGACAAGTTCATAAATACGGGCTCAAGGTGACTTTTATTCACCCTCCAAGAATCCATAAACTATCCAGAAGAGAATATTTACGGATGTATCAATTTCCTGCGCTGTGCTTTCTAAGAATGGAGATACAAGTACTTTTCCATTCTCGCGAAGTCCTGCTGCGCCTATAGGCCTACGAAAATGCACTTTCGTAGTCTTTCGAACAGCAAATTTATACAAAAGGAGCAAAAAGGGGATTTAAGAGAAGCATTAGTTTCAAAAGAAACCACACTCCTTAAGCTGCTGACCTTGGACATTTGCTAGAAGATGGCTCCGTGAGCCGAAGAGGATGTTTTTGCGCAGTGAGATGAAACACGCTAGGCGTGGATATCGAAGCGTTGTTGACTCTGCGAATTTCTTCCGGGTGCCACTTTGGCACGACGTTGTTTTTGCAAGGAGGCACCGTTTTCCGGGCTTTTTTCTCCGCGATTCCAGAGACTTTAGTTTGAGCCCTTTTACGATCGCCGACTCATAACAAGGCCACCGCGGAAGACCCCGGCATACACAACTCTGCACAAAAGCAGTTTTCAACGCGAAAGACTTTATTAACGCAATTTTTTCGTATATTGCAAGGTTTCACTACAACATTAAATATATAAATAGATCTCCTACCGGCAGGCTTGCATTTTTTGCTATTAACGTTTTTGTTATCATAAAAAGCGTTCCCCATGAGTGGTCTATGGTGGTGTTAACTGCTCGATGCGAAGGACGGAAAAACTTAAAAGGAAAATTTTACTACACATCGGAATAATGGACCGTTACCTTCAATATTTACATAACAGTACCTTACAATTTTCAAAATTTTTGTCGAAGAATATTGGACATGTGGGATTTTAACTAAGTGTGGTGGTAGTGTGTCGGTGGTAAACGTACCATAGCAGGGCTGAGGTTACGTTTATCTGATTCCCGCGTTCAGTTTTCACAAACCTGGTGACAACAGCGTCTGACAAAGCACAAAGTACAGTAGAGGAGTACACCCACAGATGCATTTGCATTAGCTGTTTGTAATTACCAGTGTTAACTAAGGTTTTATTACGTTTAACTTAATTTCCGAGAATCCAATTACCCAAACTTTATCGACACACATCGCAACCAACGCTGCATTTTATAGTAGAGAGTGTTTCAGGCAGGGTTTAAGGATTTACCCTCTCGTGGCAATAAAGTAGTACCTTCGTAGCAGTAGCAAAAGTAGTAGTACTTGACAGCCCAAAATGCTCTAAAAATGTAGTAGCAGTAGTAAATGCAGGTGTATTAGTATTGCAATCTGTACAAATACTTGTAGCAAAAGTGGTAGTATGACAGCAGCAGCGATGACGGAAATGCTGCAAAACTGCCCGGGAGCGCGTTGTATTGGAATCCAATCCAATCCACGGAGCTGTGCTGACGTGTCTCGCATGGGCTCCCGCCTCGAAGCCACTTTTCGGCAGAAAGAGTCAGCCTTCGGGCTCGAATATTTTGGACGACATCCGGGCCATTGTCCAGTGCCTGCTGCAGCCGGATTTTGCCAATCTACGGACACCTAGGCATATTGCCGGCTGACTGCCGGCCTAGCCATCGAGCTCGACCTAGCTCGTCACCTCTCCGCCGGGAACTGAGCGCCCAGGGACCCGCACAGATGGAGTACGCCGTGGAAGGCGAGAAAATATCACCGTCGGAGCTCGAGGCCGGAAAATGGGAAACCATTCTTCGTTACCGCGACCGACAACGAGGCCTGAAGAATAAAGGGCCCGCATCAACCGACGACGAGCCTGCGCAGGGGCACGGCCAAGGCAAGTCTAATTCCAATTTTCCATCGCGAAAGAACGGGAAGAAGCTACTTGCACTCAGCAAGAAAGCCCTTCTCCCGCGCTTACCGACCGACGACTACAAAATCGTCTGCCGACCACAAGGTTGGAATCTGAGGGACTTTGCGCCCGGACTACTACTCTTCTGCGCCTGCGAGGTGGCCAGGCTGCCGTATGATACGGTGAAGAATGAAGACATTATCAGAGTCAATACGGCCAACAACACCTTTACGCTATGCACGCCCGATCGTCAACGGGCGACTGCATACGCCAATATTGAAAAACTGAACCTCCAAGATCAAACCTACAACGTAACGTCGTACGTGGCGGCGCCCGAAGACTCGGTAAAAGGGGTCATTTACAACGCCTACGCGGGAGACTCGCCCGAAGCGGTTCGCCAAGGCTTCGGAAACCGAAACGAAGGAATAGAAGTTGTGGATGCCCGAAGGATCGGGAAATCCAGAACAATACAAATCACCTTTTTTGGAAAGAAGCTACCCAGCCAAGTAATCTATCAGTGCGGCGTCTTTCGGGTCCACCCCTTCAGGGAGCAACATGAGGTATGCTACAACTGCAGGAGAGTAGGACACCGGGCCGATGTCTGCTACAAACCTACAACGAACCTTTGCCGCCGCTGCGGAGAAAATCACTCGCCTCCACCTGAGGGAGAACAGCCAACCTGCCAACCCGTATGCATCGTCTGCAACGGGGGCCACAACACAGGCAGCCGGAACTGCAAATTCCGGCTGATCAACAAGAACAAACAAGGAACGCCCCATGGCAACCAGACACCCAAGCAAGGGGACAACGACTCATCACTACACGGACACCAGTCTAGGCCCAGGAAGAAGGAACACGGTGCTACCGGAAAAGGAGGAAGCCACAGCCGGAACAACTCCAGCTCCTTCCCGCCCCTGGGGAACCCTGCAGGGAAAGACAAGAGAAGCTCAAGCCGCGGACGCAGCGATAGCCGCTCCAATAAAAAGGTGAGCTGGCCAGCAGAGGCCTCCCAATCTATTGACGCTCGAGAGAAGGAGTTTCAGATCCAACTACAATCCCGAGACAGAGAAATTGCCAGCCTTAAAAAAGAGTTGGCTGACATTAAACGCCTGTTACAAGCGCATCAGGTACAGAATGCCACTGCGGCTAGAATGCCACCCATTGCGTCCCAGGATTCGACCAATAATGCGATGGAAACAGACGCTATTTGCCACACTCCCTCCAACGCGTCCCAGTCTTCAGCCCATAACGCGACGGACACAGACGCCAGAATAGCAACTAAAAGACCGCATCCTACAAAAGAAGGCGAGGAATCCAAAAGAAAGGCCGAGGCTTCGGAAGCCGACACCCCGCAGCCGTCGAAAGCGCCTACCAAACTCAGGGCAGACATCAATACTCTGTCAGAGAGAACTAGCGCTATATCAACAGAACAAGCTACCTTCCAAGGCCTCGTTACTACCAAATTTGCAGAGATAGATATTCGCTTTGCAACACTAGAGGGACAGGTATCCCAAATAGCCACCTGCATGCAGCAAATAATGGATAGGCTTACAACTATCGAGGCCCGCCTACCCCCCACCGTGGATCTGTCCACGACGCCACAACCATCTACAACCCAACATGGCACCACGCCAAAAATTTGAAATTTGGCAATGGAACTGCAGAGGCTTCCGCCGCAAGCGGGCCCACTTGCAGCTCCACATCCAACAAGCACCGTCTGTTCCAACCCCAGACGTGATTGCATTGCAAGAAGCTAGCGGCAGGGCTACACTGCCAGGCTATAAAGCATATCTGCCACCTCATTATGATACTAGTAACGCAGCCGGCTCCTTAACAGCCACTCTGGTGCATAGAAATATCACCGCAATTCAACATTTTATAAATGATTCGGAAGAAGATTACACCCTACTTGAAATAGTACCAAGGCAAAAAGGAGGCTCAAATCTCTTCATCCTTAATGTATACAACCCTCCCAGAAAAAAAGGCAATGGACTCCCACACTTGTTGATAAACACAGTAAAGCTGGCTGCTAGGGCTCAACTATTAATTGTGGGAGACTTCAACGCTCAACACCCAGCATGGGGATATACCAAAGCAACTCCGAAAGGGAACCTGCTCTGGCAAATCATACAGTCACTAGGGCTCACAACGCTAAACAACCCAAGCGACCACACACGCATGGGTAACAGTGTATGTGTAGACACATCTCCAGACTTATCCCTCTCTAAAAACGTCAAGGACGCAAAGTGGGTCAACACCGGGCAAAACCTTGGCAGTGATCACTTCATCCTTAGCATCACGTTCCCCACGACAAAACTTAAAAACAAAGCAAAAGAAATACGAACCACGGATTGGGACAAGTTCAGGCAACTTCGCGACAAAACAGCTCCAAAGGAGATCTCTAACCTTAGCGACTGGGTTATCTCCCTGAATGAGGATGTCAGCTCCACTAGCGTTGTGGTGCCAGTTGAGAAGGAGGAGCAGATTGCAGACTCAAAACTGTTACACCTGTGGCAGGCACAAAAAGGCCTCCAAAAACGCTGGAAGCAGCAAAAACAAACCAAGCGACTACGCAAAAAGATCGCTGAAATCGAGAGGCGAATCGAGGAACATACACTTACTCTCCAAACACAACAATGGAACCAAATATGGGAAAGCGTCAATGGACAGCTCGGAAATAAGAAGACATGGCATCTTCTAAGACACCTGCTCGATCCAGAACAAACACGTCCCGTGCAACAAAGTCAACTGTACAGACTCATACATAAATATGAGGGTACAACTGAAGACCTAATCAAAGAGCTAGCAGAACGTTATCTAAACACGGATGATAGTACCACACAACCAGACTACCGGGGGACTCCTAATCCAAATTTAGACGCAGACATCACAGACGCAGAGGTCTGGTACGCTATTGGAAAACTGCGGACAACATCTGCGGCAGGACCAGACAAAGTTACAAATAAGACTCTCAGGAACTTAGACGCAACGTCGATCGCGGCGGTTACAGACCTTATGAACAAATACTGGCATGCAGGCAACATACCACCAGAGTGGAAACACGCGAAAATCACTTTTATTCCTAAAGCGGGTAAGAAACTCAGCACTGAGAATCTACGGCCAATTTCATTAACTTCATGCCTAGGCAAACTCATGGAGCATGTCATCCTCAATAGGCTCCAAAACTATGCGGAGGACATGAACCTCCTACCTGAAACAATGTTAGGATTCAGGGCCCAACTATCTACCCAGGACATTCTCTTGCAGCTTAACAAGGACATAATTGAAGCTGACGAGGGAACAGGAACGAAAGCAATATTGGGTTTAGACCTTGTTAAAGCTTTCGACAACGTCACCCACAAAGCCATCTTGACAAACTTGTCAGAAATCAACCCCGGAGAAAGGACGTACAACTACATCCGATCCTTCCTCACTAACAGAACAGCAGTGATAACGGTCGGAACAATAGAGTCTGCCCCAATCAAACTAGGAAGTAAAGGAACGCCACAGGGCTCCGTCCTGTCCCCTTTCCTTTTTAACCTCTCCCTCATCAAAATTCCCCCCAAACTGGCACAAATACCAGACCTACATCACACGTTCTATGCAGATGACATCACACTTTGGGTAACCAAAGGATGCGAAGGCTACATAGAAGACACACTCCAAGCAGCAGTGGACATCATCGAGGCATGCGCATGGGATTCCGGCCTCACTTGTTCTGAGCAAAAATCTGAACTCTTCGTGATCCGTCGTAAACAAAGAGGTAGGCGTACCACGACATCCCCCCCGCAAATAAACGTCTATGTTAATGGACGATCTGTCAAAGAGGTACAGACCATGAGAATACTGGGGTTGTATTTACAAACAAATGGAAAAAATACTGACACACTCACTAAGCTAAAACGCACGGTAGAAGCGACGGCGCGATTACTCCGCCGCATAGCTAACCGCAGACAAGGGGTGAGGGAAAGAGATTTATGCCGCCTAGTGCAGGCCTTTGCGCTGAGCAGGATACTCTATGCCACCCCTTATCTGAAATTTTCGAAAGCAGAAAAGGACAAATTGGATAGCATGATACGGCAGGCCTATAAGGCTGCGTTAGGACTCCCACTAAATGCCTCAACCGAAAGGCTTATGAGGTTAGGAATACATAACACCTACAATGAACTGAAAGAAGCCCATTTAATGGCTCAAACAGCGCGATTAGCCAATTCCAGAACTGGCAGGAGTATTCTTACCAGGCTCGGAATTAACTTTCAACCTACGAATAACGATGCTAAAGTAGACTTACCCCGCGCCTATAGGACGGCCCTACTAATCAAACCACTCCCCAAAAACATGCACCCCTTACACCATGAGGGTAGAAGACAAGCACGAGCCAAAGCCTTATATAAGAAATACAGACAGTGTGCTGCAACACTTTATGTAGATGCGGCAGAATACAAAAATACCAATGCCTTTGCAGTTGTGGTTGTGAACGAGAATGGTGACCACATCGTCTCGGCGACAATCAAAACGAAATCCTCTGAAACGGCAGAAGAGGCGGCTATAGCCCTCGCCCTAGCACATACCCAAGGGAGCATCATCCTCAGCGATTCCAAAATGGGTATCAATAATTTCGCTAAAGGGCGAATTACAAACACCTCCCTTAGAATCCTTAACGCAACCAAATTCTCACCAAATTATTCCGAATTGATATGGGTCCCAGCCCATTCGGGGAATCCGGGGAACGAGGCAGCCCACAATAAAGCCCGAGGTTTCGTCGACCGGGCAGTGGATGAGTCTGGCTCCCTGAATTTCACGAAGGACTCAATGATCACATATCATGATCTCACCAATCATTTTAAACTAGAGAGGAGAATTTTCCCCCCTCCAGACAAAAGACTTACTAAAGAACAAGAGGTTACGTGGCGTCGTCTACAGACGAGATCGATACGCACCCCATCACTCCTCGCGCACATTTATCCAGATCTTTACAACCCAAACTGCAAACACTGTGGCCAACGTGCTACCTACGATCACATCCTGTGGGACTGCAAAATAGAGCCACCTCCGGGTGATCTAGTTACAGCTCCTTCTCTCGAGCGGTGGGAGACCGTGCTGGCTAGCTCTGACCCCAGAACGCAAGTTTTGGCGGTGGAGTGGGCTGACAAAGTCGTCGAGGGCTATGTACTCTCGACCACTTAACGCGACTTCTTGCCAAGCTCTTCCCGGCGAATAAAATGTTTTACAATCAATCAGCAGCAGTGATGGTAGTAATAGTTACGATGCAGAGTTGGTAAGAGTAAGGGGAGAGGAATCATTAACGGTACCAGTAGCATGTCTGAATTACCAGACAATTTGCTGATGTCACCCTTCATAAATCATGTGATCACAATAAAGTTTTGAAGTACGAAATTTGTTTTATAATATTGCAAGTAACGGTACCAAATCTCCTCTTTTCTAATGCAATGCAAATAATCATAACTGTTGGTAATAGGAACTCAGTATTACCTAATACTCATAAATAAAAACAGAGAAAGTAATAGCAGCTGCGACGCCACGAACGATTTTTGCCATTGAGAATGGAGAATTGCAATGTTCCTCTATCAGCTTGAAATTAGTGCAGCACGTGCTGTTTTGTACAGCACACAGCATTTTTATTTTTTGCATTTGGGATTTCTTGACCTCCTAGAACGCAGAAAATATTACGCTTCTAATTTTTGTTAAAATATGTTCTACAGTGCATTTGGATCGTTTGCAATTATGTTAGGTTAGTTACTGCGTCCTCGCAAACAAGAGAGAGAGAGAGAAGTGGTAGAGGAAAGGCAGGGAGCTTAACCAGTAAAATGCTCCGGTTGGCTACCCTGCACTGGGGGAGAGGGATGAGGGGGGCGTAAAAGAATAAGAAGTAGAGAAATGCGGTCCGTAGCAAGCACGGCAGGCAATGACACAAGCACTGTAAGTCACAGGCCGCCGCAGCTGTAGCCTGCACACCTTGAGGGCTGCCGACTGCTGCGACCTGAGCGGAACAGATCGAGGGCCCTCCATCACAAGGCAGCGCAGACGTTTCAGTGTCAAGAAAGGCTGCTTGCCGTTGAGGCTGATAATGTTGATGACAACGTAAGCATCGGACTCCTCGGAAGGATGAGGCTGGAGGATGCGTTGTGCCAGCTATTGGACAGCTGCAAGCACTGGATTCAACAAATCCAGCATCTGCAGTGCATTCTGTGCAGCTGCGTATGTGCATTCTGGAAAGCAGCACACGCATGGCATTCACGATTGGCTTGAGCATTGCAATCACTTGCTCGTCTGCGACCTGGTCCGGTTTCTGACCTACTACCCGACCAGCAGTAGGCTCAACAAACTGGGTGCGCGGTGCTTGTCTGGGTGCTGGGTGCTTCGGGAGCGATGGCCAAGTCACTTGCCGGTCCCGGTCTTGGGACCGGAGTTGTGACTTGTGCTTGATTAGCAATGGGCTCGGGACTCTGAGTACGCAATACCTCCTTGGTCACTGCGGGTGTGTGTAGCTCAGGCAGGGATGGCCAAGGCCCGTCTGCGACAACCGTCTGTGCCTCGCCAGTCATATTGCTCCCAACCCTTAAAGTAGTATGCGGAGGGGGAGGACAAGTTGCGGAAATTCTTTGATGATCCTCCAATGCTCGCTACACTTTTAGAAGGTCTGTGACGAGGGCGACGACGTCGTCGCATCTTAGCGGCAGCTTCTCTGTGTGTGGAATTGTCTCTTGTCATTTGTTTGAGTATCGCCCTTTCCCTTTTCAGGCGAGGACAATCTTTTGAGGCAGCGTCATGAGGGCCGCGGCAATTGGCACACGTAAGGACTGTTGCCCGGCAAGAATCGCCGCTGTGTGGAGTACACCGTGGGCACACGATGGAGAAATTGCACACACTACTCACGTGTCCTATCTTCATGCATTTCCGGCACTGGAGAGGCTTCGGGACGAAAGGCCTAACTGCATGCCGAAAGTGCCCAACCTTCACGTACGTGGGAATGCAGTCCCCTTGGAAGGTCAACTTGATGCACTTTGTCCTCCCAAGACGCTGAGCTTGCAGTATGGCTACACCGTCGGTAGCTGGTTGAATCAAAATGGGCAGATCAGAGTCGCGGATGGCTACGTCGACGTCGTAAATGACGCCTGCCGTAGTGCCACTGCCTAGAAGGACATGGGAACGAACGCTGATGCCGCCGAGCGTTCTGATGTTGCTCAAACTCTCAAGCGCGTTCCGGTCCATGACATCAATGGCGACGACATTCCTAAAACGATCCACCCTCACATCTTTAATTGCTCCCGGGACGCGAGCCTCCAGGAACGCAGACGTGGCTTGCCTATTGATGTGGTTGAGATTGTCGGTGGGAGTCTCTGGCACAAATAGGACAGTATGTGCCGATGATCCTCGCTCCGTAGTAATCGTGGACGTACTCGACGACGACGAGTCCTCACCTTTGCGCAGTCTCCGTTTGGCCTTCTTGCTTACGACTCTGATGAAGCCGTCGTGAGCCGAAGAGTCATCACTGGTGGCCGAGTACACCACGGTGGCCTGGCTGCTTGCGTCATTCGGGAGGCCAAGACGTTTCCTCCGGGGGACAGCGGCTGACCGACCGGACTGAAGTTCAACAGCGTCCACTTCCATCACCGTCACCAAAAAAGAAACAGTGCTTTCACTATAATGTAAATCAGGAAAAACTGAAGAGGCGAAGGGACGGCGTTCTGGTCCATCTCGCAAACAAAGATGACGTTTCTGCCTACGATCTTGCTCATTCCAACCGTGCCCTTTAGCATTAAGGCCAGCAGGTCCAATATTTCACAATGTTGCATGCTCCGGCAAGTGAAAGCAATAACGTTATTACGGAGATGTGTCTGCGCTTCATTAATCGACAATCGAAGCGAATTATTAGAATTCAATTCGTAATTTCGCATTTAAGCGCCTCTCGAAAAATCTATAAAAATTACTTTTAGCCCAGGTAGGTCAGATAGCCGCTGGAAACAAAACAAGAGTTTCGTCCAATTAAATGCGTATTGATAGAAACGCTAAAGCAGTACCTTACTTTTCCCGCATAAAAGCGCAAAGATTTCAATAATAATAATAATAATTGGTTTTTGGTGGAAAGGAAATGGCGCAGTATCTGTCTCATATATCGTTGGACACCTGAACCGCGCCGTAAAGGAAAGATTTCAAGATTCCAAATCTCAGACTGGAAGCCACCATCTTTAACGACAGGCAGACTGCGCCTCCCCAAAGGCAGACGTAAAGCGTCTTCCGAGCCACACTGAGCAAGTAGTAGTAGTGGTTTATAATAATAATAATAATAATAATAATAATAATAATAATAATAATAATAATAATAATAATAATAATAATATAATAATAACAACAACAACAATAATAATAATATTAATAATAATAATAATAATAATAATAATAATAATAATAATAATAATAATAATAATAATAATAATAATAATAATAATAATAATAATAATAATAATAATAATAATAATAATAATATTAATAAGGAAAGGTAAGATTTTTGCAAGCCCCGGCATCTGCCATCGATACTGACGCACCTGAGCTGGGGCTGCGGAAATAAGGGATAGCAGTCAGAATGGAGAAATTCAATGAAAGAGGTGAGGGGACCGGAAGAGAGGATATGGAGAGAGGTAATATACACAAATTATTTACACAATAAGAAATACAAGCACTGAACAAAGAGCGCGGTTTCACGCACGCAAGAGTGAAATGATATTCATTACGGTTTCAAATCTCAATCCTATTCTTTCCTTTTTATATTCTTTTGTTTCCTTCAAGGAGCAAATAAAACTAGCCGAGCACAAAGAATCCAGAACTGGAGAAATTTTTCAGAAGGCCGTAGCAGCGCCCGCTAGAGCAAAAACCTTGGGAAAGTTGTATGACTTACAATCATAAAAACCGTGCAGTCGTAATCAGAAAAGCAATGAGATTGGAAACTCTTTCTTGACGACAGCGTCCGAGGGGACACCTTTGTGACATCAGACATCGCAAGGCTTCTTCTGAAACCTCCCTCTGTGCATCAAATACCGCGTGGGACAATGCCTTTCCCTGGCCTGGTCTCACAAACAAAAAAAAAAGACAGTGGAATGGAAGCACTCTTAAGGAAACTCATTAGCGAGAGCTTCAATGGTCCCCAGCAGTGACTTCGCCCTCCGGGCCTTTTTTCTCCCTTCGTTTGCATTAGTGCTCGCGGTCTTTCGGGTTCTTTAGAGGCGTTCGGAAAAACTCGGTACCGCAATCTCACTTGCACTCATTATGCTCTTGTCATTTTTCTTTTATTCTCCGGTGCAGGCTGAGCATCAGCTAGAATAGCTTGGAGAAAACTGTTACTCTGATTTTCTATTTCTTAGATCTTATGTTGTGTTGTTTATTTTGCCCTGTACGTCTTATGTAGTAGACCATTTCACGCTTGAATGATGTTCCAAACAGCCCGGCTCAGCTGTTTATCCCCTTTAGCCCGTGATGACTTTTTTTGCTGTTGTTTTTCAAGCCCTAAAGGAAAAAAAAACCTTTAAGAAGAACGTTATTGTTAGGTTGTGGTGATGTTAAAGTGCACGTTATTAAGGTGAGCCCTTTCATTTTGTTTTTAATTTTTTCTTTAACCCTTGAAGGAAACAAGTCAGCCCTTCACATCCAAGTCACGTTTTTTTTTCTTTATTTCACAACATTAAAAACAAGCGCTTTTTATGGTGTACTTCACTCAGAGTAGCTCACTTTTCATACCTATGTAGAAAGAACGAAAACATTTACCCGGATTCGCTTGCAGCCAGTCATGTCTTCCAACTTTTCGACTTCACCTTTTAAGCCCACGTCCGAACTGTTCCCCGAGCGTTTCGCGATTAACCCAAAGTGGAGGCCCGTGTCAACTATCAGCATGAATAATGGAACAGCATTTCAACACAGTGAATATCGTCTCTGAAAAGCATGCATCATCATGTATGAAAACGTAGGAATAAAGCTGTGACCTTCCACCGTTTTGTTTGTTTTAACCGCTGTAGCGCCTAAATGTTAGCCTTCAGTATTGCCTTTTCGCACTAGAGGTCGGAGAAAAGTCTGGGGTTATCTTTTCTTTACATGCATTTCGCCTCCTTCAGTTCCATCAGCCGCGCTTGAGGTAAGACACGCTTCCTGACTGCTCAGCTGAAGAATGTCATAGGCCTTGCGCCCCTGCGAACGGTCTATTGGCTGTCATTTTCCATGTTTCTACGACGTTCATCTTGCATCCCTTGTAACACAGGGCCGGTAGCCCCACACATGCTACAGCGTCATCGTCCTGATAATCATTATCATCATCATCATCAGCAGCAGCCTATCTACGTCTGCTGCAGGACAAAGACATATCCGATATCCTCCCAAACAACTAAGCTCTGTACAAGCTGTGGACACCTTATTTTCGCAGACTTCCTTATATCATCCACCAACCTGACTGAGTCCCCATACAACGCTCTAAATAACTATCCACTGCAGCCAAAAATCCCTATTAACGTGCCGAGATTAACATTTCACTGAGATTCTGTACCAGCAGCCCTCTTTTTGTTGTAGTCTTTCCTAAACAGTGCACGCAAGCTGGCAAGTTGAACAAAAGTATTGTTTCATGAAGTACATATTCTGCTCAGTCCACTCGCACCAATAACTATCACTATTAATAAAGCATATTGTTGAAATGTAAATACGTTTATCTTTCTAATGATCTAAAGAGTGTTTTCCTATCATAAACGGGAGGACTACAGCGATCGTGCAAACACTGCGAAAAATGGCTAGCAGCCATTTTTACAGTGGTCTATAGATAACCTATAGACTTCTCGTAGACTCTATTGCCTTTCTATAGATATTCCTTTTTGTCTATTCATGGTCTATAGACTGTCTATAGAAAAATCTACTAAAAGTGTACGGCTATAAATCTATAGATTATTTATAGACTGTCTCTAGAATTTGTATTGTCTATAGACTATTCTCTAGCACTTGTCCACATACAGTCTATAGACTTTAGAGACAGAAGTCTATGGACAGTCTATAGACAGTCTGAAAAAATGTTTGTATAGGAGTGACCGCGCAAGCGTGGGACCATACGCCTTAATGTCGCCCGAAGTTTTAAAATGCTGCACGATGTAAATATTTCGGGTTGACCTTTCTAGCTAATGTTGCCCACCAGAAGCGTGGCCGACCACAAGTGTAGTGGGTGAACCAGACAAGACAGGTGCGCCGACTGCCATAGTCAGCAATTAGAAGCCGAGAAAAATCCCACTCAATATAAGACGTATACCAACATCATGCCCTCCTTCTCTTGTCGATCTGGAAATGGTGACCTGGATTGTGCGAACGCCAGAATGCTGCTCGGGCTAACTGGGACATCTTCACGACAAGCTCACACACACGGCACGCAAAAAAATAGAAGCAAGCGCTCCAACACTATTCCGACAGCCGACAGAAGACGACTCGTATCGGGGCACCGAGAACCTTTTCTCTGTTCTTTGTCGGGAATTCAGATGGCGCGACTCGAGTACGCAGCCGTGATACATGATTCGGCACTTTTCATGAGGCCTGGGCTGTCTCCATCTAGTCTCTATACCGTCCCACGCTGAGATGTTCAAGAGACGTAGACGTCGCGAGTATGTGAATGCGAGCAGTCGTGTATACAAGATTCATAAGCTATATGCCTAGTCTTGACCGCACGGTGGGTATGTAGGGCGTTGTGCGATCTTTGGATGGCGACATTTCTCGTCGTGGGAGTGAAGACAGTGATCAGCGTTCTAGTTTGACGTGAGAACAGAGAACCTAACATTGATGCAATATTCGTGACGAATTGCGCACCTTGTAGGCACGTGTACCTCCGGATGTCTCTTTTTTTTATGTCTTCGTCCTCTCTCAACATACCCATCACAGTCACATTCCCACTTGTTTACTGCGTATATTTCATTCCTAGAAGTTTTCTCGTCGCAACTGAGCATTGTTATAATCTGGCTAAGATGGTGTGGCATTGTTCAGGTAATCGACTGTCAGACCAGACTGCTGGCTCTGTAAGGTCAACATTCGGTAGCTGTAAGCACGTGCGCTTTCTATTTGTTCAAGCCCTGCAGGAGCTTCTTGATTATGTTGGTCAGAGCAAAAAAATTCATTTTAAAGAAGTGAGATAACCTGCGCGCCGTCCGTTTCAAATTGGTACTGCAAGCTCTAAGATATAAAAAAATGAATAATACCAACGCTGCCTCTTTTCTGTTAGCCTAGGTAAAAGAACAGTTGCCTTTCCAAAATGCGGCAATCAAGCTAATAGCCTAGTTAAAATTCTTCACTTTGATGTATTCCAGCGTACTAAGTTCTATATTTCGCTATTCTAATTCTGTTCTAGTTTTTTGGCTCTTATGAATCTGCAGCTCTGGATACATCGAAACTTATCCCTTGAAAAGTAAAAAAGGAACCTGAAAAGTAGAAACAGGAACCTTTTTAGCTATTAAGAATGCCTTTAAGATCGCTTTTTCACTTTCACTCTCATTGTGCTCCCAGCCCTCCTACCAACAACTTATATATACCCGGACTTCGAGAATTTGGAATAAATCGGCTCGGCTGATCACATTGCCACCATCATCACTACTACGGTGTAAAGATTAGATAACCGTTACAAAAATGTCAGTAGACAGTTCATAGATCGTCTACGGAATGCGTAAAAATTACCTCCGAAGTGATATACATTAGTCTCGTGCAATACGCCAGCCGCGTCATTCCGACATATTTACTAGGCTGTGGCCGAATACAATACCGGTGCAGTCAACTCACATTTTGGAATACGGGGTTGGGGAGAGGGGGTCTTTCTCACTCTGAAACACATTGTGTGAATAGTTTGTACATATTACTTCTCCCCCTATCCTCTCTTCCTGTCCCCGTCACCTCTTTCATTTCATTTCTCCATTCTGCCTGCTATCCTTTATTTCCGCTGCCCCAGCTCAGGTGCTTCAGTATCGATGGCAGATGCCGGGGCTAGCAAAAATGTTTTCCTTCCTTTTTACTATTATTTTAAAAAACAACCACTTACTATATTCTGAAACACCTTTGAATTTTAGCATTTTTTTATTATTTCTCTCAAGCACTCACGGTAATTGTAGCGCAGATTTTTAAGGGTACTTTCCAGCTCAAAAGACCTTTTTTAAGTCAGAACAATCGTAACACTTTAATATAAAATAAAAACGCAATACTGTCTTCAGTGCCATCAATGGAGGGGCCTAAAGTCCTAGAGATTCTAAGCCCACTTAAGGAGTCGGATAAGTACATAGTGTCGTTTAGCGCCGCAAATTTTCAAGATCTAAAATGATAATTTCTAACGCTATAACTTCAGCATGACTTCATTGCAAGGTGCCATCGTTTTTACAGTAATGGTTTACCAACACCAACAAGGGCGTGTCTGCGGACTACTGAGTTACGCTTACGACCTTAAATGTCACAGGTCGATGAATCTTGCCTCAAGCGTGAATCCATCACAAACAGCATTCCCACAAGCCAATAATCATAACGTTATCGAGGACCAGTCAGGCTAAGACGAGGTTTCCGAAAGGCTCTTATCGCCGTCCAAATTGGCCGCAATCATCGCGTCTTTGTGAGCCAAACACTCAGCGTTGCTTGTCCAACTAATGCCTAGCGTGGCAGGGATGCCACATCCAGGTCTCTCTACCGCAACCCTGCTGGCGTAGGCCTTCGCCCGAAAATCTCTCCTCAAACAAGCTTTCCCCAAGTGGGCACTGCCCCGCGGTACACTAAATCTGTGCAGCGTAATCAGGCCTCAAGAGCAAAACGGATCTTGCCTGGTTGTGAGCGCATATGCCAACTGCTCAAAATGCCTCTTAACTGGTTGCACTGCGCAAGAGTTCATTCATTCATTCATTCATTCATTCATTCATTCATTCATTCATTCATTCATTCATTCATTCATTCATTCCCTACTGTACAATGTATATAGGTTTCAAGAAGTAAACAAATAGACTTAAGCGAAATTTGGTTTGGCTTTATAGGATTAGCGTCCCAAAACGACTCGGGCTTTGGGAGACGCCCTGGAGGAGGGCTCCAGGTAATTTGAAAACTTGAACATTGTTTTTTGGAGAAAATAAATGGCGCAGTATCTGTCTCACATGTCGGCGGACAGCTGAACCGCGCCGTAAGGGAAGGGATAAAGGAGGGAGTTAAAGAAGAAAGGAAGAAAGAGGTGCCGTAGTGGAGTGCTCCGGAATAATCTCGACCACCTGGGGATCTTTAACGGGCACTGACATCGCACAGCACACTGGAGCCTTTTGCGTTTCGCCTCCATCGAAACGCTGCCGCCGCGGTCGGGTTCGAACCCAGGAACTCCGGATTAGTAGCGGAATGCGCTAACCACTGAGCCACCTCGGCGGGTCTGGATAATTTCCACCACCTGAGGTTCATAGCATGCCCTCGCACCATACAGCACAGGGACCTCTAGCATTTTGCTGGCATCAAAATGCGACCGCCGTGGCCGGGATCGAACCCTCGACTTACGTGTGTTTTGGGAGGTCAGTGACTGTTAATGAACCAAATGCGTGGAAATTATACGGAGCCCTCCACTAGGGCCTTCCTCAAAGCATGACTCGCTTTTGGACGTAATCCTACAAAGACAAACCAAATGTGACATAATCCTGGCATCATTCAGGATGTGGCCGTCCTCGGAAAGGTGCGTTGTAGCGACCACAGAATGGTAAGGTCTAGAATTAGCTTAGACTTGAAGAGGGATCGGAAGAAGCTAGTGAAGAAGAAGACCATTAACGAGTTAGCCGTAAGAGGGAAAGCACAGGAGTTTAGGATAGCGCTGCAAAACAGATATTCGGCTTTAACTGAGGAAGATGATCTTGATGTTCATTCAATGCACGATAATCTGACAACAATAATTACGGAGTGCGCAGTAGAAGTAGGCGGTAGGACAGTTCGACAGGATACCGGGAAGCTATCTCAGGTGACGAAAGATCTGATTAAGAAGCGCCAAAACATGAGGGCATGTAACCCTACAGATAGAACTAACGGAGCTATCAAAGTTAATAAATAAGCGCAAGGTAGCCGACATAGGGAATTTTAATATGGAGAAAATCGAGCATGCTATAAAGAACGGAGGTAGCCTAAAAACAGTAAAAAGGAAACTAGGCATAGGTAAAAACCAGATGTATGCATTAAGAGACAAGCAGGGCAATGTCATTAGCAATATGGATAAGATAGTTAACGTAGCCGAAGAGTTCTACACAGACCTGTACAGTAGCCAATGTAATCAGAGCGTTAATGAGAAAGACAGCAGTGCACAGCAATGCGTCATCCCGCCAGTAACGAAAGATGAAGTAAAGAAAGCCTTAGAAGCAATGAAAAGGGGAAAAGCAGCTGGGGAGGATCAGGTAACACCAGATTTGTTGAAGGATGGAGGGGACATCGTGCTAGAAAAACTAGCCACCCTGTATACGCAATGCCTTATGACCTCGACTGTACCAGAAGCTTGGAAGAATGCAAACATTATCTTAATTCATAAGAAGGGAGACGCCAAGGACTTGAAAAATTACAGGCCGATCAGCTTACTATCCGTTGCCTACAAAGTATTTACTAAGGTAATCGCTAATAGAGTGAGCGCAACGTTAGACCAAATGATCAGGCAGGCTTTCGTAAAGGATATTCCACAATAGATCATATTCACACTATCAATCAGGTGATAGAGAAATGCGCAGAATATAAGCAACCTCTATATATAGCTTTAATTGATTACGAGAAAGCATTCGACTCAGTGGAAACCTCAGCAGTCATACAGGCATTGCGTAATCAGGGGGTAGAAGAGCCTTATGTCAAAATACTGGAAGATATATATAGCAACTGCACAGCTACTATAGTCCTCCATAAAGTTAGCAATAAAATTCCAATAAGGAAGGGCATCAGGCAAGGAGACACGATCTCGCCAATGCTGTTCACCGCATGTTTACAGGAGGTATTTCGAGGCCTGAATTGGGAACAGTTGGGAATAAGAATAAATGGAGAATACCTAAATAATCTGCGATTTGCTGATGACATTGTCTTGCTAAGTCACTCAGGAGGTGAACTGCAAATCATGATCAACGAGTTAGACAGGCAGAGCAGATCGATGGGTCTAAAAATTAACATGCAGAAAACCAAGGCAATGTTCAACAGCCTAGCAAGGGAACAACAGTTCACAATCGGCAGCGAGAGCCTAGAAATTGTGACGAATACGTCTACTTAGGGCAGGTAGTGACAGCTGATCCGGATCATGAGAGGGAGATAACTAGAAGGATAAGAATGGGGTGGAGCGCATATGGCAAATTCTCGCAGATCATGAGTGGCAGTTTACCAATTTCCCTCAAGAGAAAAGTGTACAACAGCTTTATCTTACCGGTACTCACCTACGGGGCAGAAACGCGGAGGCTAGCGAAAAGAGTTCAGCTTAAGTTAAGGACAACGCAGCGAGCCATGGAAAGAAAAATGTTAGGTGTAACGTTAAGAGATCGGAAGCGGGCAGAGTGGGCGAGGGAACAAACGCGTGTTAATAACATCCTAGTCGAAATCAAGAGGAAGAAATGGGCTTGGGCGGGGCATGTAATGCGAAGTCAAGATAACCGCTGGTCCTTAAGGGTAACGGAGTGGATCCAAGAGAAAGTAAGCGTAGCAGGGGGCGGCAGAAAGTTAGGTGGGCGGATGAGATTAAGAAGTTTGCAGGCAAAGGGTGGATGCAGCTGGCAAAGGATAGGGTTAATTGAGAGACATGGGAGAAGCCTTTGCCCTGCAGTGGGTGTAGTAAGGCTGATGATGATGATGATGATGATGATGATGATGATGATGATGATGATGATGATGATGATGATGATGATGATGATGATGATGATGATGATGAAGCAGGTCGAGGGGGCCAAACTAAAAGCCATATTTCGCAACTTGAGTGAACCCTGACCCCTTGACATATTGGCAAACGCGTTAATGCTGGTTTGTGGGGGTTTAACGCCCCGAAGTGACTCAGGCTATGAGAGACGCCGTAGTGGAGGGCTCCGGAAATTTTGAACATCTGGGGTTCTTCAATCTCCACTGTCATCGCACAGTACACGGGCCTCTATAATTTTGCCTCCATCGAAATGCGCCCGCCACGACCGGGACCGAACCCGCATCTTTCCGGCCAGCGAGTAGAGAGCTAGTTCACTCTACTGTTAAACGTAGTCGAATCTGTAGACAAGAAAAACAAAAGCGGGGCAAGCTTTGCCTTAAAACACCATTTTAGGATTTGTGTATTTTACGTTGCCATGAGTGCCTCAGTGTCCTGGAGCATGAAATATCACATTTATTTTCAGGAACGCAGCAAAGAGATGAAAAACAGCATATAAACAACGCATCAGAGTACGCAGCAATCAAAGTGAAGAGAGCTTAGAAGAAACAACGGAAAAGCAACCTGATTTTTTACGGCGGGAGAGAAAAAAGAACAAAAACTACATGAGACGCTTCATATTTCATCCTGGTGTAATTTTTAAACACACAGCCCCCAAGCTCCCCCCCCCCTCCCCCTCCTCACACCACTCAATCTACTCTAGCATTTATTTGCGCCGCAGGCAGGAGATGCTCTCACAGTGCAACTTATTTAATGAGCTGGGCTAAGCAGCCTTTTATGTACAGAGCCAAATCCGGTAGTTCTGCTTGATTGGCATCGCAAAAAAAAGGAATAAGAAAATTCGCCAGACACACTGATGAAGTCTGCTTACGTATGGGGAACCGAAAACATTACTGACCCCCCAACACACACGCACGCACGCACACACGCACGCACGCACGCACGCACACACACACGCACACACACACACACACACACACACACACACACACACACACACACACACACACACACACACACCACACACACACACACACACACACACACACACACACACACACACACACACACACACACACACACAGACGCGCGCGCATGACACCACCCGGAATGCTGTACGACGAACGGTTGCATCCCAATTTTGATTCGAAAATTATTTTTTGAGGAAAATAAATGGCGCATTAACTGTTTCACATTTCGGTGTACACCTCAACAGTGACTTCAAAGAAGAGGTAAAGAGTCTGGGAAAGCATGCAATTGAAGGTGCATATGTCGTCTGTTCGAATCCCTGTCGCAGGCTAGCCTCCAACTTAACTCGCACATGTAAGCTATATGCTACGAGAAATCGTATGGCACCACCCAGAACGCTGGAGCAACATTCAGGTCGGCCAGTGGGGAGTATATATAGAACTGCATGCATACCATTGCCTGAAATGGCGGTGCTCGGCTTGCTGTGTGCTTCATACGGATGCTTGATGACGTCACCTAATTTTTCTTGCCGTCATGATTTTCTGTACCATCTGCGAGTACACACACTAACACACGCCGCCAGCTTTTCTCTTAATGGAACTAGTAATGATTCCGCGTTAATATAAAATCACTGTGAGTCTGTTTTCAGAGAAACGTTTTTTGAGTGGAAACTGAAATGCCAACAGGCAGTATAAAACATGAACATGCTTCGTTAGTTGTCCCTCGACTTCGGAATTTAAACATCGCGGGTTTGAAAGAGTCCTTAGAGATCACGGCGCTAGTTTCTCGTGTGAGATGAACAGAGGTTGCTAATAATCTCTATAAACACGATTTACTCACCCCCAACACGCATACATGCTTTCACATTTAGGAAGGATGTATATATTCCTTGTCTCTAAACTAAAAGTAAGTTTCACTTTCCTTAGATACAATGTTAGCATGCATTAACCTCGGGAAGGAATTAAAATGTTCTCACAATTTCAGCATGCGAGTGTTGTGTGGTTCTATCTGCACATACCTTCCTTACGTGCACACAAAAAGAGTTTCACTGGGACCGCACTCATTTTTTTTCTGTGCGCCGTTTTTGTGTTCTTTCTTGCTGAGGTGGCATTTCTAATAATGGTGATGAATCGAACCTTCAACGTATACAACATCGCGGCTCGTGCATAATACTTTGATAATACGCGGCTTATAAGTTGTAATCGTGCAAATTGTGTTTTACATGTGGTCTGTTTTTACGTCTTTGCCTTCCTAGCGTTGACAAATTTTTTATGCATTTTTGGTTGTACTTCGTTCGTTTTTAGCCTTTTTTTGTGGCATCCGTAGGGGTGTGTGACGTTTTATCTGATTTTAGATTCTGACTCTGCTTTTGCTTCGCTTACTTGGGCCCTTTTAAGCTCGTTCGTTGTTGCTACTAAAGTGTTCTTGACACCGCTCTTTGGCCACGATGTTGTTTGCACGCGTTTTATTCTTGTTATTTTTTTGCTGGTTACAGTGCTTTTTTTGATGTGATCATTTCATGAAGTTTCGCGCCCCCATTTTTCATATTTAGTTTTTTTTTCCTTCCGGTTCATGCATGTATCGGCCGCCCTTCGATGACTGTGCTTCAGGTTGTAATCTTTGGCCCCCTGACTGTCACATGGTTTTTTGGCATATATTGTGCCGGATTTTCCTGGAAAATAAACAGTTGTTAGTCAGCGCCCGTCCTGTCGTCAGTGTTTTTTCTTCTCGTATACATCCCTATAAGTTTAGGGCTGCGGGAGGTACAGCCAGTGCTGTTGTAGTGATTAGTTCATAACATACAATTTCCTACGATTGGTGAGTCTTCGGCAATCGCGTCGTTCGAAACCGTTACGAGATTGCATCCGAGCGCATATTACGAAGTTTTCCTGCGTCATAATCACGCTCTAGGCTCTACAATCTGTTGAAGTTAGCTGCAGCTCTCCACATTGCTTGGCGACGTTAGTACCAGGATAAGAATTTCAACTAGAGTGCCTAAAGATCCACCCACGGCTGTATTTTAGGCGCGGCTTATGCGTGCTTCCGTTCATTCTGCTGCACATAATTCCGGCACACAGTTCGGCGTACGACACGCGACATCTGCCGCCGCTACACGCCGCGAGGTGTCAGCATGTTTGTCGCGACATTCGGAGAACCCGGGTGAGAAACGAAGCAGGTGTGAACCATTCCGGCGAACCGTCAGTCTTGTCGTATAATCCTTTACCGCCGCGTCCACGGCGTGAGAAAACACGCCCTCTACGCGGACTACAGGTAAGCCATGGAAGCATGGTCTTCAGTGTTGATGGGCAAGTTTTTTTTCCAATTTGTTGCCAGTCTTCTCTTAAAAAATGGTCTATAGACAGTCTATAGACTCCTTATAGACTCTATTGCCTTCCTATAGATATTTATTTTTGTCTATTCATAGTCTGTAGACGCTGTCTATAGACGTCTACTAAAAGTGTATCGCCATGAATCTATACATTGTTTATAGACTGTCTATAGGATTTGTATTGACTATAGACTGTCTTCTAGGGTTTGTCTATACAGAGTATATGGACGTTATAGACAGAAGTGTATGTACAGTCTGTAGACTGTCCAAAGAAATTTTTGTAAGGGTTGCTTCAAAAGAGGTGTCTCGCGCAAGTATTCATAGCCAGCAATTCAAAACAAAAGCATTTTTAACGGTAAAGAGTTTATAAACGCAATTACATTTTTTTCATATATTGTAAGATTTCGTTACAACGATCAATATATCCGCCGCTCTCCCGTCGGCAGGCTCTCATTTTTTGGTATTAAAGCTTTCGCCATCGTCAAAAGCATTCTCCCTTGGTGTTCTATTGCCGTCTTAAATGATGCATGCGAGCTATGAATAAACTTTAAAAGAAAGGTCTGGCGATGCATCGTAAGTATAGACCATTCATTACCTTCAATATTTCCATAAGAGCACTTCACAGTATCGCAATATTCAAATTTTTTGCAAATTTTTTGCATAATTTAGCTGTTTTTTCATGAGTCTGAAATAAGCTCCTTACTAAATTAATGCAGTCATGTTTCATTCTGAAAATTTTACATTTTCTCAGGATATCTTGATCTAAAATTGAGGTAAAAAGAGAAGGGAATACTGACGAATTGTCAGGAAATTTCAAGGAGTAAACATAAAATTAAATAAAAAATTTTCTGCTTGAAGATACTTTCGGCTAAAAGACGGCCAGGTCAAGGCATCAAACTCTGCTCCAAATGCAGAAAACAACTGAACAGAACGACGCAGTCAATGCCAGTGCGCAAAGCCTTTCCTTACGCTCGCCTTGGAGCCTTTTCGAATACAAGAGTCTACCACTGCTACTAGCCACATGGCTCACGCGCCCTCTTTTTTTAAGTGAGCCGCAAAGATTATTATTGCAAGCACGGCGGTCAGCACTGCCACGCCGAGCTGTCTTTTCTCCGCCAGAGTGTTCGAACTGTCAGTGTTTCGTTGTTCGATAAATTATTGACATTAATTACGACATCATTGTCGTTGCGAGCGTTTACGTTGTTTGCCGAGCCTTAATAGAACCGAAAAAGTGGCGGTTCGATTTCGCGTTTTTCATCTCGCTCTTTTATATATCGCGTTTTTTTTTTTCCCTCGTCTTAGCACTGAGCAAATACACCGCTGTCACCGCTGGCGTCTTTCTCTCAGTATGAGCATCAGTGATAAGCAAAACGCTGTTCCTGGCACCCAGTCACACTTTGGCGGCTTACAGCTTTCTTTTTTTCTTGGGTGGGGGGGGGGGGGCGGGGGGGGGGGGGGGGGTTAACGTCCCAAAGCGACTCAGGCTATGAGGGACGCCGTAGTGAAGGTCTCCGGAAATTTCGACCACCTGGGGTTCTTTAACGTGCACTGACATCGCACAGTACACGGGCCTCTAGAATTTCGCCTCCACCGAAATGCGACAGCCGCGGCCGGGATCGAACCCGCGTCTTTCGGGCCAGCAGCCGAGCGCCGTAACCACTCAGCCACCGAGCGGCAGGCTTGCAGCTTTCGTTGGTGCAACTATTCTATACTACAACTTCAACTTCATGTTTTTTTCTAGCTGCCCCAAGTTAATGTGTCGACGCAAATGACAATTTAACCAATTTGGTAGTAAATACAGTAATCATATTGACCTCTGTTGCAAAGGCAACGTACGAACTGTGAGTCCACATACCCAACAATTCTGGACAAAAGCATTTTTGAACGGGAACAGTTTATGAACGCAATTTTTTCATATACGTGAGATCTGACTATAGCAATCAATATATCCGCAGACCTCCCGTCAGCAGGCTTGAATTTTTTTTTTCATATTAACGTTCTTGATGTCGTCAAAAGCGTTCCCCATTGATTTTCTATGGCAGCCTTAACTGCTCGATGTCAGCGATGTGAGCACTCTAAAAGAAAGATTTCGCTGCATATCGGAAGAATGGACCATTACCTCCAATATTTGCATAACATACCTTACAATATTTCAATATTCAAAATTTTTGCCCAAGAATGTTGGACATGTGCTAGTCTTTTCGCGCTTTTTTCTTGCGTTTTCATTGGGAATTGCGTTCCGGCTACATTATTACTTGAAAATAAATCTTTCAACTCTTTATTCTAAATTTTGCTTTCAGGTGGTGTTGCCGGCCAACTTTACTCACGGGTCAGCCTGCTTCAAATACGAGGCGAGACACGGAAAGTCAAAGAGAAATGAGCGCAGCGAGTAGTGATTGGCAAATTCTTGCCGCTTAGGCTTTCCCTAACTTCAATAAACTGCGATGATTAATGCAAAACGTAATTTAAACAAACCAGTACAAAATGTAAGAATTTTCTAAAATCGCACAGTGAAAAAGTAGCAAAAATAAGGATTTTCCAGAAGGAATTCAGCTTCGGCATGGAACATATCCCTGAACTTATCTTACGTAAGAGAGCGCAAAGTATTTCCCGTTCTCTGATTCTCACACCTCTCTGGGCAAAATGTCGACTCTCCCAAGCTAAACATCGTCATCCTCTATACTAAAAGGAAGATTTTTTTATCGCAACGCCTACATGGAATATTCCAGAACTTCCTGTTGGTTCTCGGCGCCCGTGGAAAAAATCGCACCCTGCTTACACTTGGTACCCGGCACTCAGGCCAGTTTTCACAAAAATCTCCTTTAGAAATTTAGAAACACCGTTATTATCCGCCCCTTTTGGAATTTCGATCTTAAACCTTTTCGTCTCGTTTTTACGTTCTTTCTTTCCTTCTTTCTTTCTTTTTTTCGTTCTTTCTTTCTCTTTTTCTTCCTTTCATGCTTTCTTTCTTGGTTTGTTTGGTTGGTTGGTTGGTTGTTATGTCACCTTACCCCAACCGCGCATACATTAGCACTCGACATCTTTGCCTAAACTATATGTACAAAGTAAATCAACTGCATTTAGCCTACGTCTGGGCGTCCAAGCGAGTTGTCTGTACTTTGGAAGGTGCAGTGTTTTTTTTTTCCAGATTGCGCCAAATAAAGTACAACCCGGTGATGTTCGCCACATACGCAGCTTCAGTGCACGCATGTAGGATCACTTTAAAAGCTCTACGCGCACCCGATATCCCTCACATCTTATTTTCCTCATTCTAGATGCTATTTTTCCTTTGGAGCCTGCTCCTGCGTACCTTTTCTCGGGTGCCAAAAATAATGCGAAACCTTCTGAATGGCGAAGCGAGCGCAGGTAAATAGGAGCAGAAATAGGAGCTTTTTCACTCCGCTGAGTTGCGTGAACAAACGTGCTTTTGCATTTATTCTTACCCGCCGCGGTGGCTCAGTGGTTAGGGCCCTCGACTACTGAGCCGGAGTTCCCGGGTTCGAACCCGACCGCGGCGGCTGCGTTTTTACGGAGGAAAAACGCTAAGGCGCCCGTGTGCTGCGCGATGTCAGTGCACGTTAAAGATCCCCAGGTGGTCGAAATTATTCCGGAGCCCTCCACTACGGCACCTATTTCTTCCTTTCCTCTTTCGCTCCCTCCCTTATCCCTTCCCATACGGCGCGGTTCAGGTGTCCAACGATATATGAGACAGATACTGCGCCATTCCCTTTCCCCAAAAACCAATTATTATTATTATTATTTATTCTTAAACTGAGTGTGTATTAAGGGCACCGTTTTTTTTTTTCATTGAGTAATGAAGAGTTCACCACTGCTGAGGGTTCGAAGATAGGTGTTTAGAGGAGCCCCAAGCACATTAAAACATGTTGTAAGGCAGCCCCTCCGCCTTATTATGAAGAAATAAAGGAAAGCACTTCGAGCCCGGTTGGCAAATGACAATTATAGCTGATCGATCCTGGCCCAGCCGGTATGTTCGGTAGGCCGTTTGACAGCAATCTTCGTTCTGTGCCTGAGCCCTCTTTCTAGATGAACTTAGCAGCTTAGATTTGGCCGGAAGCCCTACAATGCGGTGCCATCACTTCTGAAATGGTCACATAGGTTCTTCCTATTATTTCAGAGCTTCAGAAAGTTCACTGAGCAACCTTGCGCGTTTGTTTGTATTTCTGAAATAGCGCTGCCCAGTCCAGCAAAACTATATTGTTAATAAGAAAGTAATTACTCCCTTATTAAAATATTGGGATTCCCACGAACTTATTCCACTAACAGCTATATGCTTAATGAGGAAGTATTGATTCCATAGCATCCGGCTGAGCGCAGCCTTGCGGCTGCATAGGATAGCCTTCCTTTGTAGCCGAATTGCTGCGCTGAGCCGGATGCCAAAGAGTAATTACTACCTTATGAGATTACTCCAAGTACGGGGAACTCCCTCGTACTCATAGCAATAACAGCTATGTGTTTTCCACCTTGATCTTTTCGAGGAGCAGTTGAAGTAGCTCACAGGGACCTGCCCCCTACGATGATCAGTGGCACCCATGAAGTTCAAAATCACTGCAAGGCTAAAAGCAGCTTGTCCTCACAATTCAAGGCATTTTGATCTTCCTTCTGTTTCTACGTCTTCCAGACGGTGGCGGCTTTTTTTCGTAGCTCACATGTTTTTTCCACCGAGCGTTTCCCTGTGTTGCTTTCAAAGTAACTGATATGATTATGGGTGCTACGGTTTGCATGTGTATCTTTTTATAGCCTAGTCCCATAGCGAGAATGTGAAAAAGAGAGACATAAATTGAAGTTGTGACAACTATTCTTCATAAGACACGCTGTGCGGTCAGGTTTCCTTGCCCACAAAACTGAAAACTCCGCTGCGACTAAAGCCGTACTTCTATAAAGCGAGGCCTCTGTTTACAAACTCTCTGCTCGATTCGTGACAACGTTTACGCGTCAGTGAATCCAGGCCAAGCAAACGGGACGCTTCGGGTGACGAGAACATCACGCGGACGGAAGCAAACCCAGTCTCTCTGGATCTTGCCGTGACGTCACGCAATCCTAGTGTGATATTCGCTCGTGCTTGGAAAGGTTCATATCCATACACCCCCCCCCCCCCCCCCTACAGCTCGTGTTAGGCCAGCAGCTCTGTCGACATCGTTCAGCTGATAGCTTCACAGGATCGGGCCAGTGTTGGGCTGTGTGTGGGGGTCTCGTGGGGGTACGCTTGTCCATCCAGATAGGCAGTGCGTTGAACTCGTTTCACTTGCTTGCGCTAATACGACGAAAGCGTCCTGCACGTGGCTTCTTGGCGCTGAATGACACCACCACAGAGAAAAGGTTGGAGGGTGGGGATGAGGTCAAGAGGTTCAGCTGTCAGGCCCCCTCGCGGTTGCGAGCGACGTATTCAAAACTGTACAGCGCGCGACGCGCAGTCTCAAGGAGACATTGCGCATTCCTCCCGAAACTGCGGCGGCTGGGCCGGCGTCTGCGCTAGTAGAGGCGAAGCGAAACGAAAGCGATATATCTTAGCGGTGTTTTGTGCCGGGTTGCCGACAAGGGTAAGGCCGGCGCGCAGTTGCGCGCTCTTGCGAGCGGATATTCGACACGGGGCCGTGCGAGCGAGCGGGTCTTATCACGCCGCCAGCGCCATTCGGTGGCAACCGGCTCAACATGTGGGTCGGAACGTCCGCGCGATATCGTTGGGCCGGTTTTGCTCCCATGTGTATACTGAAATGCGGCACGCGACACGTAACAAGTTTCGTCACCTTGACACACCACGTGGCGAGGCAATAAAGCGCAGGTCAGGTTTCCTGCTAAATGATACCCTGCAGGAATGATGGAACAACGAGTAAGATGCACACAGACAAGGATGATGCTGCTCTAGGTAAGCAATGCACCTTATTAAGGTTTTTTCGGGTTCTCATCTGTAATCTCTGGCTTTTTACCTAAATTTTATGCTTTCTTATTATATGAACTTCCATAAAGTTTGTTTGTTTTGTTTGTTTGTCTCTGTCCGCCTGCCTGCCTGCCTGCTTGCATATCTGTTTGCCTGTCTGAATGACTCTGTGTTCGTTCGTTAATTTCTTTCTTTAGTTATTTTTATCTGTTTGTTTGTTTGTTGCGCAATGTTCACTCACCTGTTTTCATTCGCCCAAAAAGCTCGACGTTTTCCCAATTCGTGGCGAGCAATATATCACACAAATATCCCTGCGTGTTAAAGTCCTATCGAAGAAAAAAATTGAAAAATGGTTTTTGGGGAAATGAAATGGCGCAGTATCTGTTTCACATCTCGGCGTACACCTGAACCGCGCCAATAAGGAAAGCGATAAAGGAGGGGCTAAGAGAAGAAATTAAAGAAAGGGGTGCCGTAGTGGAGGGCTCCGGAATAATTTCGACCACCTGGGGATCTTTAACGTGCACTGACATCGCACAGCACACGGGCGCCTTTGCGTTTCGCCTCCATCGAAACGCCGCCGCCGCGGTCGGGTTCCAACCCGGGTACTCCGGACCAGTAGCCGATCGCCCTAACCACTGAGCCACCGGGGCGGGTTTTGCTAAAGCTCCAAATTCTGTATGGTCGCCAAAGCAGCCTAACTAGTTGAGGGAATGGAGGCGCGGGAAATTGTAGTTTTAAAGGATGCATGCGTCATGATCCACGCCTTATCCTTTTCAGACAAGGAATTGCCCTTCTTCAGTGTGCCTGTCGGAATTTGATTCGCATGCTTCTTTTTCTTGTGCAATAGAAAATTTTACTCACGTCCTTTACTCCATGAATTACAAGTTTCCAGTGATGGTTTCAATAAATTTCACAAGCACAGACATGTATACAAATTAGAAATAAGCTCTCACTTAATGCGAATTTAGTCCGAACTAGTGATGAGACGAAAATCACCAAAAAATAAGTGCTTCCTCGCAGTTAGACTTTTATTGCGTGAAAGAACATGTAATTTGTTCAAAGTGAAATACACACGAAAAAAAAACAGAAGACAAAAGCCCTCTGTCCAGATACGTAAATTCCTCCCCCTTTGGCGCTATAGACGGTTGGTTGATGCTTTGGTTGTTCTTCATTGTTTGGTTTCCATGAAGAATTTATCTTACTACCTGGCAGCGATGTGACAAAGTGTTCTCAAAAACAGGTTGAGCATCTAGTACAACACGTATACAATGTGCCTCACTGATGCGATTATTCCTTTTCCACTTGTGCTGAACATCACAGAGCATCTGTTTCGCAGTCAGCAAGCTAATTTACTTTTCTTCAGCGTAAAACCTGAACAATTAATATGAACGACATCTGTCGACAGGAAAACCAGGTAGAAAACGAGCTACTATCTATGTTAGTGAAAATCAGTAAATCCCGTTAACTCTGCTTGGGCATCACGGGCGCCACTACCAGTTCTTTACAATAGAGAAGAGCGAAGAGCAGAGGAGTTTTTTGTTTTGTTTAGTTTTTGTTTAGCTTTGCGCGCAGTTGGCGGCGTGAGGTCAAGACCCCCTGCCCCTTTGTTCTCGGAAAGGTCGGTCGTCAGGCCGCCTCGGAACGTCAAGGAAGGGTAATTTCCTGGTCTTCGAAGCGAGGCCACTGATGCGAAAGGCGTTCGATTCATTCTTAAGACTCCGAGACACTAAAACGCTCACAACCGGAACTGCGTGCTTTGCAAATCGGGAAAAACCAAAAATATGCATCCGTAAAAGGCGGCCCTGCAAATGCCCGTGGTTGGAGCTTTGCGCTGTCTTCACCGCGGAGCTGACCCTGTTGACGACTCAATGCTTTACCCCCAAAGAAAACACGTGCCTCAACGGCCTACTCTCGTGGTGAGTTCATTAGTGCAAGTGGCAGGAACTCACTAACGCAGGGGCTTTCCCTGCTCCTGATGTTGTTATGCGTCGAACCAGGCTATAGAATGCTCCTCCTTAACTTCCGTGTTAGAGTACAAAAATATAAGAAATACAAAAGAGATCGTAAAGCCGATGATGGGCATAAGCGGGAAGTTTGTTGGTCACGACAAGGGCCTTATTATCCAGTGACGTCACTCGTTGTTTACGCGAGGACCTGCAGATGAAGGCTATTAGGTCACCTGCGAAACTACGAACACCGCGGTGTGCCTATCCACTCGAGATTTGGAAAACACGCGTTGTTCCTTCTTCGTTGGTCGCGTGACTAGCCCGATTACTTCCTGAAAGCGCACAATGCCAGGAAGAATATAGCTGGCTCCTCGAAAAGATACAATGTGCAGGCAGGTCATTCATGAAGGTTTAGGCCGAATACGTTTACGTGGATCATGAAACGTCCTGTTTTTTTTGTTTTTTTCGACCATGGTCAATGACCAGTGAACTTCATCAATCATGAAATCAATTCGCGCGAGAGACATTCTTAAACCTTGCGGAACGGTGCTGTTTTGGAATGACCGGTAGATGACTGTCGTCATTAAAGTCATCATAGAATACCATTCCTGTGCTGCAGTATAAGTGATCCGGGTCCCTCTTGATAGCGAATTGATAACGATCTCGATAAGAAGCCGATAACAAGTTTCCTCCAGAGTGTCCAGCGAACAAAGGTGTGCCACTTTTTTGTCCTACTTTGCCCCAGAACAAATCGGTTCTCTCAGAAGTCTAAAACATGGTGACGAGCTTGCGTACTTGAAAATAAGCACAGCTTCAAGTTGAGCGCAGTATAGTTCGCTATCAAGGATACGTTGGGCGTATACTTAATTCCCGTTACTCTAGTGATATTATCAATAGTGTTTCGATGAGCTGTCACCACCATTCAGAGTCCCCTTTTTAAAATCGCTTATGTGAAAGAACATACGAATATAGTCGGCCCCGAAAACCGGGAAGGCCGATTATTGGCTGTTTGCCACAAATTGCATAGCCAGTTTAACTTAAAACTCAACTTCTCCTCTCCTCCAAGGCTCCACACCCCCCCCCCCCCCCTTATTCCCCTCGCCATGTGCAGAGTAGCCAACCGGGCATTACACGAGGTTGTCCTCTCAGGTTTTCTTATCTGCTCTTTCCTCCTCTTCAATCAACGCTTTTTAACGGAGGTGAAACCATCGTTAAAACCGCCATAGTGTGCGCCCTGTGTCGCACAAGGTGGGCGACAAAAGAAGGAAAAGAAATAAATCAAAAATTTCCACAGTTCTTTAGGGTCCCTGCCACTCAACACGAATTCGCGAGTTCGATTCCCTGCAGCGATGGCCACATTTCGATGGACAGTAAAAGCAAAAATGCAAGCGCACTTTGATTTTAGCGCGCGTAACATAGCCCCAGGTGTTCAAAACTAATTCAGAGTACTTCGATCACTAGTGCTCGTCCCGTAGTCCGGGGTGATGTGTTTCTGTCAAAAGCTCATTGGAACTAAAGAACTGATTACATGTTCATTCAGACCTGAAAGTTCACAGACTGCATTTTGTTATAAATGACTCATACCAACCATTCTTCTCCCCCACCCTCCACACCAAAAAAAAAAGTCGGAATATGAAGAAATTTGTGCTAGTTCGGGCCTCTCTAATAGTTTAGGCATGACCTCAACGAGCGCCTTAAGCTTAGAACAGGGTAGTAAACAAAGGTCACGACTATTATATAAGCAATGGCAACATTGAAGACTGAGATGCCTAAATGCCTTCTCGCTAAAAACTCATTTATTAAAGACTCAATACAGAGAAAAAAAAAGATATTCACGGAATTGTGCGCTTTCCGGAAGGAAAAATCGAACACAAATATAACCTTAAAAGCTTACGCACCAAGACACTATTAAAACCGACCGGTAGAAACGTAGCCGGTACAAGATGAAATATTGCTCGTACATAGTAGTATTTCACTTTAAATCCAAGACAAGCTCCCCCCCCCCCCCCCTCCCCGCCTTCGCACCCTTTTATATTTGTCTGAAGACTCGATATGTTCGTAAGAATTGTGAGAGGAAAACGATTACGCCAGCTCTCAGCCCATTATTCCATGCCTTACAGGGTCGTGTGCTTTCAAGCCCGCCACAGGCCACCAAAATGTTTATTTGTTCGCATCATTAGGTCCGAGAATCGCCGAGACCTCGGCCATTCGCAACCGCAGAGTACTGCCATACAGTCGGCATCATGAAAATCGATGATTTTTCGCTGAGAAACTACCAGCGGGACTCAATCTTAAAACGCTACGCCTCGCAATACCGTCCTCCACCCTTCCCCCCTCCCTTCTACCCCAGATATGTGGGCTCGAATAATAAATCTCCGAATCTCCGCACAGTGTGGTTGTGACAACACACTATATTTGAAGAACGGAAAGTGGCAAGACTTGTACTGAGCTTCCTGCAGCCGATCTAGCTCAGAACTTGAAAACACAAGGGCTAAAAATTAAAAAAAGGGAGTGAAAGAGTAGCATAACAAACAAGACCGACACATTGAATTCGGTTCCGAACCACACTTATTCATACCTTCATACTTTTGAGAGCGCTTTGATGCGCGTTCTCAGAAAGCACGCTTGTTACGTGCAAGAGTATAAACCGCAATATGGGAGTTCAATATGGAAGTTCCTAATAAGCGAGCGCTTCGCTACCGGGTACTCGGCGTAGTAAACTAACGCACAGGTAATGCGATGCGTGCAGCAAATAATGAGTGGAAAAGAAAAACCAGGTACGACAGTTAGCCTCTAAGCGGCTACCTCGACGGTGATGCCGTACATGTATAGGTTCGCCTGATTATTAGTCCACTAAGAAGCACACGGGAAAATATCCGCCGTTAGGAATGAAAAAAACTCCCAGGCAGGCTGATAAAAGTCGGTGTAGAACGCACACTCGTAATTTGTGAACTAACTCGCCCTCTGCTGATTTTGTGTGGCAGTTTTTTCTAATAATATTAATAATAATTGGTTTTTGGGGAAAGGAAATGGCGCAGTATCTGTCTCATATATCGTTGGACACCTGAACCGCGCCGTAAGGGAAGGGATAAAGGAGGGAGTGAAAGAAGAAAGGAAGAAGAGGTGCCGTAGTGGAGGGCTCCGGAATAATTTCGACCACCTGGGGATCTTTAACGTGCACTGACATCGCACAGCACACGGGCGTCTTAGCGTTTTTCCTCCATAAAAACGCAGCCGCCGCGGTCGGGTTCGAACCCGGGAACTCCGGATCAGTAGTCGAGCGCCCTAACCACTGAGCCACCGCGGCGGGTCAAAGTTTTTTCTTCACTTCCGACTGTTCCTGTTTTAAGCACGCTTGCCATTGCTTAACACACGCGATGGCAGCTTGAGAGATCGTCGTCATTATTTATTTGTTTGTTTGTTTGCTTTTTGTTTGTTCCTTTGTGCGTGTGTGTGTTTGCTTGTGTGTTTGTTTCTTTGTTGGTTTGTTTGTTTGTTTGTTTTGTTTTGTTTATCAATAGTGTGGACTCGTTTAGGTCTTGCAGTGCCATTAGATCTCGACTGAAGAAATCGTACCCACGCGAGTCCGAGCAGGAAGAAATTCTCTCCCGAGCATTTGAGTCTGGCCTGAGGAAAGACAACTCCCAATAGATACTGTTCAATCTACTGCGGAAATATCGCTTAAGCCACGTAGCACGCCTTCTTAATGTCTATCAACGGTTAGGTCTGCAGTCCAATACAGCTAAAGATTATGCTGGCGAGTTCTTGGCAAAGGAAGCCGTTCACTCTATCGCGTCGATTGGTTGTCATGAAATCGTTGCGAATCGCCTTGCATCTAACTGCCATCCCATAGAAAACTACAATGGCAGAGTCAAGGCGGTTGACCACGACGCCATGACAATAAGCCGGCGCCATTGGCTGGAATGGTCTTCCTTCGCGCCGCATTAGCCAATGCGTTCGACAGCTCTAGGCGACTATCAAAATTTTCCTTAAAAAAACAGCACAAAACCAGTGAGCAGTATGTCAAAATCAAAGAATAAGCTTACCGTTCATAACAGCCTTCTTTTTTTGTTTCGACATAACTACACAACTGCACTGATTCGAAATTCCTGCAAAATTAAACGTAAACACGACAGTCTTTACCATGCCGATACCACATGATACGACAGTGAAGCGCAAAGTTCTGCCCACTCTAAAAGTAGAAAAAAATTATAAAAATAAAACTAACGAATAGGCAGAACAAGCCGAATGGAAGGGCGGGGGGGGGGGGGGGCAGGAGTGCTGTTTATAGGGAGGGGAATCCCCAAGAAAATCTTGAGCTCGTACGAGTCGACAAAAAGCCCAAGAAAGTGCGTATATAAACGGAATGCTTGGCACGCATGCGTTCTTTCTGTTGCTTAGAGCCATTATATTCTCGGTCTAGCTGCGCCAGTAGTATTTGCACTAAGCACAGACGCCTACTCTGCGCTTGAGTGTAAGAACTCTCAAGGCTTTGTAAAGCCACATTGTTATTCCAAATGACATCTAAAAGTGCTCAGTGTGTTTGTTTTTCTCTTTTGCTAAAGTGCTGAAGTAAGACCTACGCGAGAGAAAAAATGTACAAAGAAAAGCTCTGGTAGAGCTGCATACACTCCCTCTAGCTACCAGAAAGAAGAAGAAAGAGGTTTTTTGGGGGAAAGGAAATGGCGCAGTATCTGTCTCATATATCAGCGGACACCTGAACCGCGCCGTAAGGGAAGGAATAAAGGTGGGAGTGAAAGAAGAAAGGAAGAAACAGGTACGCCCGCCGCGGTGGCTCAGTGGTTAGCGCGCTCGGCTACTGATCCGGAGTTCCCGGGTTCGAACCCGACCGCGGCGGCTGCGTTTCTATGGAGGAAAAACGCCAAGGCGCCGTGTGCTGCGCGATGCCAGTGCACGCCAAAGATCCCCAGGTGGTCGAAATCATTCCGGAGCCCTCCACCACGGCACCCCCTCTTCCCCCACTCCCTCCCCCATCCCCTCCCATACGGCGCGGCTCAGGTGTCCGCCGATACATGACAGACGCTGCGCCATTTCCCTTCCCAAAAACCAAAAAATTATTATTATTAAACACTAAGGCGGCCGTGTGCTTCCCGATGTCAGTCCACGTCAAAGATCCCCTGGTGGTCGAAATCATTCCGGAGCCCACCACTACGCCACCTCCTCTTCCTCTTCCTCTCCTCTTCATCTCCCTCCATCCCCTCCGCAACGGCGCGGTTCAGGTGTCCGCCGATATATGCGACAGATACTGCGCCATTTCCTTTCCCCCAAAACCAATTATTCATATTTTTTCCTAAAAGCATTACCTTCGATGACAAAAGTGTAGTCCCGTGCGTTCTATGAATTGCACTGCCTCCGGGATCGGCCCAGGTTATAATAGCGCGCGCGCGTCTTCTCTTTCTATCTTAGCACTCCTATCAACTTTCCAACCTTCAGCACGAGGCAGCGACCGTGGCTCAGCCCGAGCCAGCGGGCAGGCCTGTGCACTTTCCTTTTCATTCTTCCTGCTCAGCAGCAACAGCAAGTGCTGCTCGAAGTTACATTCACACGGGCGGAGGGCGGTACCTACTTAGCCGGATGGTGGATCGACAACTCTCATTTTCTAAACAACTTGGGACACAACAGCACAAAAGAGTGAAAACTAAAGCCTCTTCCTTGACGGTTTTAAGATGGCTTCAAGCTTCTTCTTCGCATCGTTACCATAAAGCACGCACTAGGTCTGTTCTGAACTGGACTGCGCTAGCAGCTGATGCATAATAGAAGACGAAAGGCAATAGTGAATATCAGCTTCAGCGGTAATGCTTGGAGATGGTCAATACACAAAAGTAACGTTGTAAGCCAAAATTCTGGTGAGCGGAAAGCCAAATGCAACCTCGGAGAGTAGGAGACGAACTGCACCCGATCACCGCGCGGGGCAGTACAGCTCAGATCTCTACATCTCGGGGGACACCTGAAACCCGCGAAAGCACGTGTTTTGAGGAAAGGAAACGTTTTTGACGAAAGGAAAAGGCCTAGTAGCTCTCAGATCTCATCTCGGTGGACACCTCAACCCCTCGAAAGCATGTTTTATGGAATGGAAACGTTTTTGACGACAGTAAAGGGCGCAGGGAAGGTAAGGGCACAGTAGACCGCGAAATATTTTACATTTGGGTCCACATTTCGCTTGGGCCGAGAATACGATAACATGCGTCGATTCTAAGCACGCCTGTCATACATGCTATACACTCGCTGGGTGCTTTACACGTGACGTAACGAGACAAATGCACAAAGGTTTCTTTTGTGACAGCTTTCCTTGTGTTCCGAGTGTGCACATGCAAATCATGAGATTGGACGGCCCACTTGAATTCTTAAATCTGATAGTCAAGGAGCAAGAATTACAGCGATTAATTTTCGCTCGGTGCGTTAGATGAGTACCAGAGTACAAGCAACCTTCGACTGCGAATGGATCCAACGAAGCTTTTCGTCACCAACCAATATGTACTTCCGGTGAACACATGAAGTTGTACCGCTTCAAGAGGCAAAGACCTTGTAATGATTTAGCCTTCATTGGTACAAATGCAAATTGCTGAGACATTTTCATTCCGTTTTGTCTGCTGCATCTAACCCTTAATATTTTTGGACACTTGATACTTTCCAAAATGATATAACACGCATCTCCATTGGGCTGTCGAGCGATTGAAAATCAATTTTGGGAGCAGGCGGAAACCTGCAGTGTGATTTAAATGCACGTTAATGAACCACGGGCGGTTCAGAAATCATTCCACAACACTCCACTACGCCAACTGTTTCTCTATATCCTATTTCACTCCCTCCTTCTGTTCTTCCCTCACGGTGCGGTCGAAGTGTCATCCGAGATGTCAGGCTGTTGCAAGTTTCTATTTTGATGAAAGTGAAAGAAAATGGGGCACTAACTGTCTCACCTCTCGGCGGACACCTGAACCACGATGTCAGAGAGAGGAACGTTGTAGTGAAAGAGAGATAGGAGCTGTAATGAAGGGCTTAAAATGATTTTTGGGGAAAAGAAATTGACCCGCCGCGGTGGCTCAGTGGTTAGAGTGCTCAGCTACTGATCCGGAGTTCCCGGGTTCGAACCCGACCGCAGCGGCTGCGTTTGTATGGACGAAAAACGCTAAGGCGCCCGTGTGCTGTGCGATGTCAGTGCACGTTGAAGATCCTCAGGCGGTCGAAATTATTCCGAAGCCCTCCACTACCGCATCTCTTTCTATCTTTCACTCCCTCAATCATCCCTTCCCTTACGGTGCGGTTCATGTGTCCAACGATATGAGACAGATACTGCGCCATTCCCTGTCCGAAAAAGCCAAGTATTATTATTATTATCTGTTATTTAAAGAAATTGCGCAGCATCTGTCCTACATAACGGCGGACACCTGTACCGCGCCGTAAGACAATTAATGTGGATTAGCTGAGCTAATCCAGTATATACAAAACGAAAGATGCCCGCGTTCACTGTGTTGTTTGGCGTTGGCGTTGACAATGTTCTAGACGGCGATGGCTTTGAGGAAAGGAAGCTTGCATAACTGGCTCCCTGGATATGCGAACGCCCCACTCGTGGTTTGATACATGTGGTGGTGTTGAGAGAGAGGGGGGGGCTGAATGCATTAGCGCTGACAGCGTTGTGGCTGACATGCTGCACTGCAGCAATAGCTGAGCCGCAGCGTTCCTTTGGTGATAAATCTCTCCCGATCAACCCTTAACAGCATGCCACCTCCCACGGTGACAGGGAGGGAGTGCTGCCTATCCTGTGTGTGGAACGCAATCAAAGCAGGCTTTTCCTGTTGGGCACCAACGCCACGTACATGAAAAGTAGATTGAGGCCTCTACCGATCCAGGGAGCCGGTTGGGCGCCTTTCCCTTCATGAAAATAAACGGGCTTTGCAAAGTTGTCAACGCTAATGAACTCTATGAACGACGTCAGCTCACTTGTTTTGTTTGGTTTTTGAGGAAAGGAAATGGCACAGTAACTGTCTCACATAGCTCGGTGGACACCCGAACCGCACCATAAAGGAAGTGATAAAGGAGGGAGGGAGAGAAGAAAGAGAAAATTGAAAGTTTGATTTTGAGGAAAGGTGCGGCGCTTCGCAGTGGCGGAACACCTGTGACTCGGTGCTACAAGTGGCGCATGCGCAGTAGTGACTAGGGAGCGAGAGAGAGAGAGAGAAATATCCGCTGCGAGGCGCGCATTGTGACGTCATGTGCCTCCTCGGAGCACCGCCATGGCGAAATCGCAAGTTCGCGTCCAGTAAAGCCTTCGCTTTAAAATGGATAAAGCAGGCAGTGAAGGAAGAAAAGGGTGCCGTAGTGGAGGTCACTGGAACAATTTCGACCACGTGGGGATCCCAATGTGCACCGACATCGCTCAGCACGTGGGCGCCTCAGCGTCTCACCTCCATTGTTCAACTGAAGGAATTGTATGCCCTGAATAAATTTGAAGTAGTGTGGCAACCACTCGTATTATTTTGTTCTTCATTACCTTGTGTCGAGTGTGTCGTTTCTTAGGTGTGTTTCATTGTGATGTAATAGGGATGTGCCATGTGTCGCGTCAATTATGCTTTGTTGTTTAGGTGTGTCTTATTATGCCTTGCGTTGATTTGTGATTGTTTTCTTCGTGGTTTGTACGTAGTGAAGATACACAGAACATTGCTTCGCTGTAATAAATACCATGTTAAGCACTAAATCGGTGATAGCCTAGTGCTCTCGCACAGCGGCCTGCGAAGCTGATCTATTCGGGCCGCCGCGGGTTGGACTCCCAGTCACGGATATTTACTTTTCAACTTAGCATAGCGTTGCTGTTGGCAGGGGACGTCACAAGAAAGTTCAAGACGAGATTCATGTTCTGTGTTGGAAAGCGCATAAGTGGTCTCGCACTAAAAAATTGGAGGACGCTTAAGCTTCGTCTTTAAGAGCAGGACGCGACAGCGTGTTGCAGCGTTACCAAGGGATCCACGGAACCCCATCGTCCGTTCTGCGCAACGCCTTCCCCGGAGAATTTAATGAATGGAAACATATCTTGGTGGACACCCGAAGCGCGCCGTAAGGCAAGTAAAATGAAATGAAAGCTGGTTTTAAGGAAAGGAAGACGCCTGTCTCACACATCTCTGTGGACACCCAAACCACGCCGTAAGTGAAGGAAAAGCATCCTTCTAAGCCGACGCCGTATTCACTCGACGTGCCTTTGTTCATATATAATTGGTTTTTTGGGGGAAAGGAAATAGCGCAGTATCTGTCTCATATATTGTTGGACACCTGAACCGCGCCGTAAGGGAAGGGATAAAGGAGGGAGTGAAAGAAGAAAGGAAGAGAGAGGTGCCGTAGTGGAGGGCTCCGGAATAATTTCGACCACCTGGGGATCTTTAACGTGCACTGACATCGCACAGCACACGGGCGCCTTAGCGTTTCATTCCAAACCCCCGAGCTGGCGTGGCGGAGCGCTTAGCGTTCCCGTCACTCAAACCGGAGGCCTTAGGTGATTCCGCAACTCCACCAATTTCCTACTCGGCTTTATTTATGAATGTTTCTGGGATTTTTCGCTCACGGCCAACTCCGCCGACGCCGACGACACAGGCTTTTCTGCGACACAGGGCCCTTAACGCTGTCGTGTTAAAATTGCAAACGAGGACAGAATCGGTTGCTGGGAAAGGAAATGGCGCAGTATTTGTTCCTCGTCTCGGCTGACAGAAAGCAGTCAGCAAGTAAAATACTGCTATAGACCGCAGGCAGTCCTTAGCAAGCAACTAAAGACTGCGTGAACATCAATCTCCAGTCGGCTGTTTGATGATATAACAAAAAATTGTGGCCATAATTTCTTTTAGTTTTTAATTGAATCATTCCTTTGGCTATACTGCATTCGTCGGCATCACCTGTCAAATCAGGACTGATAGGTAGCAAATAATGGCAGCCACCAGCTTCGGTACTTCAAGATAAAGTTGGACAACGGCGAAGGTCAAATGAAAAAGTCGTGAAAAAAAATTGTCACAAACGAGCTCCCTGGACGTTGCTTAAGATTGTACTCTTCTTTCCAGTCTGGTGTTATGGCGTTCCGAGAACTATCCGTTCGGTACAACCTGCTGGAACAATACTATCGCATACTGCAAATGCGAAAAGATCGCACGCAGTCCCTGAGCTTCAACTACACAAGGATTTGTTTCTGGGCTAGTCGGTGGTTCATGATGCAAGGGAACTACAGCTGACAGAAGTTCCGCACAGAAGTTCTTCATTTCAGGGCTCAGGCGCGCACTTTGTGGCCTGAGGACTTTTAACCAAGACTCTACTTCTCTCTCCTCCTGAAATACTCGCTCTATATACATATCTGGATATCAAGATGTCACTAATGAATAATTACTCCATTATTATTCTTTGGGGAAGGAAAAATACTCCCTCCTTCTCTTCATACAGCTTCAGACGGGAGTTTCAGGAGTGTCACTTGTGTAAGTGCCTCAGTTCAGGGCTCAGACAAGGGTAGGAGACTTCCATATACACCATTGTCCAGCAAATACAGACTTCAGCGCCAGTTCCTCCCATAACGACTGGAGGGAAGCCAACTATAGCGCCGTATCGTCGTCATGACAACCGTATCCAGCAGAAAGAGAACTTCATCCTCTAGCGGGATTCAAACCACCGCTGTCGAAAAAAGAGCAGCCTTATCGCGCTCTATAGGTGGGCTGGAATCATTAAATTTTCAGCATCAGTGCACACTTACAAAAATGGTCTATAGACAATCTATAGACTTCTGATAGAGTTCTTTGCCTTCCTATAGGTCTCTTTTTGTCTATTCGTAGTCTATAGACTGTCTATAGACAAAAGTCTACTAAAACCGCATGACCCTAAATATATAGACTGTCTATAGACTGTCTATAGGATTTATATTGCCTATAGAGTGTTCTCTAGGTTGTCCATAGAGAGTCTATAGACTTTATAGACAGAAGTCTAGGGCGAGTCTAAAGACTGTTCAACGAAATTTTTGTAAGGGTGCACCTCCAGTCGCCAGGAGCGCTGAAGTAGTTCAAACCAAAACTAATCATACATTCCTACCCCTGACTCAGCCGCAGACTTTGTGTCCTGAGAACTTTTCACCAAGTCTGTACTTCCCTCCCCTTCCGAAATAGCCTCTCTAAAATGAACGCAGAGATGAAGGCCCTTGTGCTTGAAAGAACTGAGAGAAAAATGGGCGGCGAACAGAAAAACGCGCGGCAGAAAAAATCCTCCTAGTCAGTCAGATGCGAATGTCCCCTTCCACCCTTCTTTATAATGATGTCACCATTGACGTCGGTTCACACATCGCCCAAGTAATCTCGCAACGCATGTCGTTGCGCGTAATGATGGTAACGTTCCGAGCTGACCATTATCGGCAGAAATTTGAAAAAGAGACACCCTCGTTAAAGACTTCGTGATTTCTTCGCAGTTTAGGGGATTTCGCGGGCTGCTCGTGATCTCGAGAGCTCTGCTTTTGAAGATATTTGTTTTATTTAAATTATTGCTAGCTGAGAAGACCCTCAACTGTTTTTGTTTTGTTTTTTTAAAGATGTGCCGGCTAGTCTAGAGGCGTCAGAAGCAGAACCTTGATGGTTCCACCACGGTTTCAACGGCGCAATGAGTTCTAGAGCTCCTCGGGCGAATGCAAAAGCAATAACGCTGGCGTGATCGCTTACACTGAAATCCTTAATCTGATGGAAAGGCTGGGGGAAGCAAAGCCAGCTACCAAAAATTTCTTAAGGTTCGTCAATGCCGCTTTTTCTTTCGCTTTCTTTTTTCTGCTCTATTTTGATGTAGGAGATAATCGCATTTCTTCCTCTTTGTTTTCAGGGCGAGAACGGAACTTGGCTGAGGTGAAGCCTTTTGATGCGCACCCCACAAGCTCAGTCCGCTACCTACGGCCTTTTCTATTGTTAGGAAAGCGATTAATTTCACTTGCACACGTCTGTGAACGGTAGACAATTGGACCTGGGTTGACGCCCGAGATATTAAATCAACTTTTGTTCTATTTCCTTTCCGTCTTTATCTCTCTCTCTCTCTTTGTTCTATTTCGTACTCGCGAGGGATCCTAGCGTTTAGTATTTGCATCGAGAATAATCGGGACGAGACATTAATTAGCAAATATTCGAGAATTCATTCGCTTCAAGGTAAAAGGTGGGCGACTCAAGCATGTCAAATCAAGTAAGACTAAGTCTATAGACACTTTGCAAAGAAAACTATGCCACTTTAGTAAATTCTGTGGTTGTTCGCTATACGGCTCGTGCTCTGCAGTGTCCTAGCTATCAGTTTTATGTGGCTTTATCAAGTATCTGATATCATTATTGTTGCTGCTCATTGTTTCTCTTTCATTTCTTAGATTTGTGGTGTTTATACCGTTTACTGCGATTGGCAAATATCAACACCCTATAGTTTATCCTCATTTTATATCATTAGGTAATATCATTATTTAGAGTATATTTTTATATTTTATGTTAGCATTTCTGCCGTGTCCATTGCATTACTTGCATTTTGAATTGTGTATGTTGTAGTTGTGCTCTGCTGAGCGTTATGTCGACAGTTCCAGTGTTTCTGTTCCATTATGTGAAAAGGGGTAGCCGGCGCCACAATCAAAGACCAACATCTCATTTAACGTCCATATCAATAAAAAAACTATGCCGCTTAGATCCATGTCCTGTCAACTATGCTAGCTATTAAAGAATTTATTTTTGTCGTAGTTTTAAGTCTTTTTTGCACTGTTTACTTGTGAGGCCTACGAAGTGAGAAGCAACGCTACTGCTTTCTCTAGTGTCTTCTTTAAGCAGTATAGATATATTGGGTTTGGTCCTTGTGAACTTGTCCTTGTGTGTGTGTCCTTGTGAGATCTTAGATCTAAAAATATTGTTTAATTAAGTAAAAAATTAATAAATCAATTTAATCGCTTGTATAGCTAGCTTGTCTTTAATGCTTCATGTGGCAAATATTACTGAAATGAATTGCTTGCGACAGATATTCTGTGCTACATCGCCGACGCGTCGCGCTCCCCACAAGCACACTTCCTTATCGGAGTACTGGTGTTTTCCAAGTTCTCCTCGTGTTTGCTCAGAGTGCAAACAACCTTAAGGTACAAGCGCACGTGGTTTTGCTGCTTCTACAAAAGCAACTCATTCTTTGCTGTAAAAAAACAGAAACCGCAGCCACATCTGCCGTTGCTTTTGAGACGCTGCGCAAGAGAAACATATACGAGAGAGTAATCTTGCCGCAGGCGCAAACGTTGCATGAAAGCAAGACAATAAGAACGAATTTCTAAATAGATTTGAATTTTTCCATTTGATCTTGCACGCGAAGCCGTATTCACTTATTCAATGCGAAGTTTCCAGCTCAGAGTTCCCGCGCCAAGAGGCGATAGAGCACGGCTTCTATTTGGAAAAAATTCCAGTATAGGACCGAAATGAAGCCATCCTGCATGGGAGGTACTGAAATCGATTGGCAAGTTTGTTCTCTTTCATTGCAATTCTTTTTCAATCAGGGGGAGATGCCTTCTTGGCGTACCGAAACCTTGAACAACATAAAAGCAACAACAGGCAGGAGTGCTTTTCAGTGCAACACCTCCAATCAAAAAGAACCTGCAAAGAGCGGACATAAGAATGCGTCCCACATTGGAGAATTGAGCAGGGTAGTGCATTCTTGCGATGTTGATATCTTTGCGGACGCAATCAGATGAAAAGCATTCATTTGGCCGTAACGATGCTTTTATTGATGGAAATAAAATTTTTGGAAATGACGATTATTATTATTATTATAAATAGAATACTACCGAAAGAACCTCCGAGGACTGTCCCATGCGATTGGAAAGTGCTTCCTTAGAGTCTCCTCCCTGACGCGCGCGTGCGTGCGCGTGCGTGCGTGCGTGTGTGTGTGCGTGTGTGCGTGCGTGCGTGTGCGTGCGTGCGTGTGTGTGTGTGTGCGTGTGCGTGTGTGTGTGTGTGTGCGTATGCGTGTGTGTGTGTGTGTGTGTGTGCGTGTGCGTGTGTGCGTGTGCGTGTGCGTGTGTGTGTGCGTGTGTGCGTGTGCGTGTGTGCGTGTGTGTGTGTGCGTGTGTGTGTGCGTGTGTGCGTGCGTGCGTGTGTGTGTGTGCGTGCGTGTGTGTGTGCGTGCGTGCGTGCGTGCGTGTGTGTGTGTGTGTGTGTGTGTGTGTGTGTGTGTGTGTGTGTGTGTGTGTGTGTGTGTGTGTGTGTGTGTGTGTGTGTGTGTGTGCGTGCGTGTGCGTGTGTGTGTATGTGTGCGTGTGCGTGTGCGTGTGCGTGTGGTGTGTATGTGTGTGTGTGCGTGCGTGCGTGTGTGTGTGTGTCTGTGTGTGCATGTGTGCGTGTGCGTGTGTGCGTGTGTGTGTGTGTGCGTGTGTGTGTGTGTTCGTGCGTGTGCGTGTGTGTGTGTGCGTGTGTGTGTGTGTGTGTGTGTGTGTGTGTGTGTGTGTGTGTGTGTGTGTGTGTGTGTGTGTGTGTGTGTGTGTGTGTGTGTGTGTGTGTGTGTGTGTGTGTGTGTGTGTGTGTGTGTGTGTGTGTGTGTGTGTGCGCGCCTGCTATTTTCTACTTGTATTTTATAATGTGTAGTTTGTTTACCTCTTTTCATGTTCCTTTTCCGTCTATTGCGCCCTACGCGTGTGTGCTATAGACCTGCCAGTATTTGCTTGTACGCACTTCTAAACATTAACCGAACATCACAGCGGCCAATTTATACGCGTAGAAACCTTAAAAAAACCTTTCTCCCTTCAGTCTTCCTCTCTCGCTTGCTCTCGCAGCCTTCTTGCATGATGCTGTTATAATAGGTAGTCACCACATTTGCCTGTAAGTGCCTGTGTTTTTTCTACCTGTACGCTTCTAAAATATACTTTTTCGAACTTGTAGTTACAATAAGCCAAGCTATTGATACAGGTTGAAACATTAGAAGCTCTGAAAACTATTTATTAATTGGTTTTTGGGGAAAGGAAATGACGCAGTATCTGTCTCATATATCGTTGGACACCTGAACCGCGCCGTAAGGGAAGGGATAAAGGAGGGAGTGAAAGAAGAGAGGAAGAATGAGGTGCCGTAGTGGAGGGCTCCGGAATAATTTCGACCACCTGGTTAACTATTTAGCTCAAAACACGGATTTAGGATAAGTACGAGGCGTCTTCTGGTTCCCGGATGGTGCCTTTGGTTTTGCGCTCTGGCGATTAAAAAAGGGAATAATGGCGCAGCATCAAGTGACGAGGACAGCAGGAGAGCACATACACACACAAGCGCCAACCTACAACTTTATTGTTTGGCTGGCACTACGCCGAATTTATACAAAGCAACACGCCTTACACTGAAAACAATACTAAAACTTGCCCAATCCTACGCGCTTCTGGCAAATGCATTTTCTTAAAGACACATTTTCAGGTAGAAATCTGTTTTAGCCAAATCTTCAGAAATCATCCCAATCTGCTATGAAGGGATTAAAGAGGGTTTTATCCGAAAACAAATGACCCTAGGTTGCGTACAGTGTACGCTAATCACGCCATAGACGTTCTTTCGTGTTAATTAGGTGCGCGATCTCTGCAGTGCGAGCACAGAAGTGCTGTCGCAAGTTTCAGACACAGAAGTGTGCCCGAAAAGTTGTGCCAAACTGTGTCCGTACAATACTGGTGCGTAAGCCCTACAGAACGAATTGCCGCATTAAAAGCGGTCATTGCGATAATGGATAATTATCAAAATGACGTCACTTATTACCCGACTTACGCAAACTCCTGTTTGCCGACGTCGCCAGACATCTGTACATTGCGGAGCTAAAACAATGACACTAATCCAAACATTAATTTATTCTCCAGAGCCATCTCAACAAGCTCCCATTTCGAAATATACGCGACAGATGTCGACTGTCCCCGTTACGCAAACTGGCGCGCCTGAACCCTCAGCAGTTAATCGACGCAGGAAGTTCAAGTTTGCTCGATTACTCTATAACAAGTCATTACCATGTCTCTATGAGACGATGCGTCGCGACACGCAGGGTATTTTAGTGGGCCTATTTGCTGGCCGGCAACCAAAGTAAGCAAAAGTTAGCACGAGCGACCAATCGACACGGACTGCAAATTGAGTTTTCGGCTTTACAAGTGGCGCCGAGCTGAATGCGTAATTAGGTGCGTTCTGTTATAACACTTGTCCATGGATATTGCGAAGCCGCTTTTCGTCATGATGACTTTGGGAAACAGTTTCGCCTGTGATAAAAGCGCTGTCTATAAGCTCTACTGTGCAGGCATTACGTACCCAGCAATTCTGGGCAAAAGTATTTTTGAGCTGCAAGCCATTTATGAATGCAATTTTTTTCATATAATGTAAGATTTCACTATAACAATAAACATATCTGCAGATCACCCGACGGCAGTCTTGAATTTTTTTTCTGTTAATAGTTTTGCTATCGTCAAAGCGTTCCCCATTAGTTTTCTAGGGGATTCTTATCTGTTCGATGTGACAGATGGAAGCACCCTTAAAGACTTTGCTACATATCAGAAGGATCGACCATTACGCTCAGTATTAATGTAAAAGTATCTCGCAATTTTCCAATTTTCCAAATTCCTGTCCGAAATTGGTGGACATGAAAAAAAAAACTAAAAACTATATCATTTCAGTTGCACAAACGAAGCTGCAGACAACTGGCCGAGTGTTTCCTGCATGCAACCACGGCGCATATGTAACCCAATTCCTTATAAAAATACTGCACAGATGAGGTGCTTAAGAAATATTAAGCTGGGATGAACTCAAGTGAAGTTTATATACTCAGCTTATTATTATGTGCGCAATGTTATACAATACAATGGCTTAACCCTTTCAGGCGCCATGTGTAGATACCAGACTCTCAGCTTATCATGGGAGAGTGGCACACCTGGCAGTGGTCCTTTGTTTCATATACAACCAGATTGATCATTCTTCTATTTGGAACTGATATCTCTTATTAGGTTAGCTAGTGAGCAGAGTACATAAACTTTCGCAAAACATCGACATGGGTGAACACAGATTATATAACTCCCATAGATAAGACAGATTATTTCATATTTAAAAACTCGACGTGATATCATTTTTCGGGGCTTTAAACTCCCTCTGCGTTTCCGAATGTAAAAAAGAATATAGTTCGATTCCTTGCATGGTCCTTCTTGGCTAGTCCTGGAGATTTAATTGTTACGATTCTCGCTGTGTTTGTCTCTTTCTTAGTCCCGTCCTTCGTGCGCTGTGCCTTCAGGTTGAAGCCTGTACCGACAAGGCCAGGCAAATACCTTATTACGATTCTCAACGCCTGCCAAACTAAAAAATTGTGCATGCGCCAGTAGAAAGTTAGCAATTCGTGTATTGCGTTGCAAACCTAACAAATTGGCTTCCTCGAAGTCCGCGTGGCAACTGTGGAGAAAAAAAAATTTCTCTTTCGACCAAAAATTGTGAGCGCAGCGTCTGAAAGGGTCAACAGTTGAGGTGCAAGGCTAGAAGTTTTGTGAAAGTCGTGATTTCTGAGGCGATAACTGCAATTCGCCTATTGGCAATAACATTCACGGGCAAGGAATGTATGGGGCTTTTATATTGGGACTTGTAGTTGCAGAGAAATGGGAAACGTCTTCTCACAGTTTTCGCCCTTTCTCGGATGAAGTGGCACCGACAGCGGCAGCTGCGCCACATTCTGCCGCCATGAGTTTATCCACTCCAAGGCTCACTGCGAGACTACGTTAACAAAAATGCTGAACCACCATTAGCCCCAGCCCTCCACCAACACTGCTCATGTCACAAGACCGCATTGACAACAAGATCTTTGGGCAACCAGTGACCAGAGGAGCTTTCGGGCGGCAACATGACTTTGGGGCAACCAGTGTTATTAATTACTATTAATTGGTTTGGGGGAAAGGAAATGGCGCAGTATCTGTCTCATATATCGTTGGACACCTGAACCGCGCCGTAAGGGAAGGGATAAAGGAGGGAGTGAAAAAAAGGAAAAGAGAGGTGCCGTAGTCGAGGGCTCCGGAATAATTTCGACCACCTGGGGATCTTTAACGTGCACTGACATCGCACAGCACACGGGCGCATATTTGCGTTTCGCCTCCATCGAAACGCGGCCGCCGCGGTCGGGTTCGAACCCGGGAACTCCGGATCAGTAGCCGAGCGCCCTAACCACTGAGCCACCGCAGCGGGTGGCAACCAGTGACCAGAGGAGTTTTCAGGAAGCAACGTGACCTTTGGGCAACCAGTGACCAGAGGAGGTTTCGGGCAGCAACATGATCTTTGGGCAACCAGCGACCAGAGGAGTTTTAGGGCAACAACATGCCGTTTGGCCAGCAGGTGGACATGCACGGTAGCTTTTGGTAATAAGGTATCCTTTGGGCAACACGTGGTCAGGAGAGTTATCGGCAACAGCTCGCTCCTTTGGCAGCACATTGACAAAGGAGTTTTTGGACAACATGCTTAATGAACACCGTGATACTAAGGGAGTTTTCCGGCTACAACCTACTTTTGGGCCACAGGGGGATCAAGTTAGTTTTTATGTAACAGCATGATCTTTGGGCAGCATATGCAGACAGAATGTTTCGGATACTACATATAAACGACGACGCCGATGGCAACCCCTCTACTTTAAACGAAGTTCCTCTTGCAGCTCTTGGAAGCAAAAAAGAATAAGTTTGTTCAAGGCGTAAAGAAACAACAGCTGAAGCCTTGACCGTTCAGTGAGGCGCGGATAGAGCGAGGAGAAAGGACAAGAAAGACAGAGTAAGCAAATAAGCATGAAAGAGGGGCAAATAAGTGTAGTATGATAAGAGCAGTGTAAGTAATGCCCAGTCGCCGACCAGATCCCACATCAAGGACCACCACACAGTGTCCACACACTGTGTCCTGTACATAGCGGAAAAGAAGCAAAACAATCGCATCTTCTGGGTCGAACGGCGATAGGGATACAATGGGGCTGCAGCAACCCTTGAGACACGAGTTGACCCAAACTGGTGCGTGGGGCCAAGGTTACCACGTCTCGGCTGCATTCTTATTCTTTTTGAAGCCTCAGCATAACTTCGTCTCTCGATGGCGACGAAACAATGTTTGGGAGCGCCGCGAAGCTGGACGGCTAAATCCAATTTGCGAAGCGGAGACTCCCATATGTTATGAGAGTGCATTCTCAACCCGGAAGCGTTGTGTGCAGCGCGTCGCGAAAGCTAAACGCACGTTACGTTTCGTGGTAGTTGAAACCATGAAGTATAGCTATCGCTTCATTAGTATCATCTGTAATCGTGCGTATGTTTGGTTTAATATATATGTTTTTTTCCTGCGGACGTTTACTGCACTAACACATAGAGGAAGCAGGCACTTATGTAGCTGCGCAGTGAACAAGTGAGTGTCGCATGGCAACGGTAATTGTTTGGACAACTCATGCAGTAGCAGTCAGTATGATAATAAACACAAGGAGCGGATCTATTGTAACAAAACATGCTCAAATGTGATCCTGATTACCTGCCTTAGTCTTAATTTCTTACTTTCAACTGATATGAGAAACGGGCATCTTCACAATTTTGTCTCACCGCGGATTTTCAGCGCCCTTTGGTCCGGCAGGTAAACAGCCAATCCGCGATACAACCTCGCAAGTTGTAACAGCTCGTGATTGCCCTTAGGTGCGACGAATCCACTTCCAGCAGGCCAATCAAGACCCACTTCCGGTGCAAAATGGTATTTAAACGTTGGTCCTTGGGTTCAGATGACGTCAGCCCCAGCTCCTACGACGCTGCGGCGTTTTTAGTGAGTCATAGCGTACAGAGAACGTTCTTTGCGGAACACTTTGTAGAGTGCAGTTGCGCGTTCAGAGTTAAGGCTTTCTCGCTGACCAGCGCAGTGTCCATCCCCTGCTGATGTCACCACGTCCTAGCCTTATTCGTTTATCGCTGGGAAATTGAGGACTAAGTAGGGTTCAGCCCACCTGGGCACTATAACTCATTGGAAGCATAGAGGACGCAAGTAGGATGTCCAGAGCAAAGTGCAGCCTTTCAAGAAGCAACAAAAGTCTCATACTTCACATAGAAACGAGGGACAAGGACGTCCTTGGGATTATAGTTACTCGTTCTCTGGCTTTCCGCTCAGGTCTTGCCATCGCCTTGTTGTTGTTGGTGGTGGTGGTGGTGGTGGTGGTGGTGGTGGTCGCAGGCACTGCACTCAACCTCCGGACTTCCTGCCGATGCAACTTCTCAGTCCCGAGGGAAGGCCAAGAGTGCGACCGCATTTGTTCCAATGAGGAGAAACATGACAGCGGGAGCAACCTCTGGCTTTCTGTAAAGCGGGAAAGCGACACTATGCGAATATGTGACAGTTCTGGAGGTCACGCAGAGTAATGCAATGGCGCCAGAACTTGGAGAGGCTTCGCTCCTGCCTTCAGTGACGTCATTTTGTCACTAAAAGTGGAAACGCGTAGTTTCCCAACTTCGCTGTTGTCAACCGCGAAATGAAGGTGTCGTGCGAGCCATAATGAGTCGAGTCGCTCCCTACCACAGTGTCTCCTTTATCGTATAACCTGTCACGCAAAAGGCCATACACGAGTCGTACAGCAGTGCTTACAATTTGCTTGTCTGACAGACCTCTTGAGCCCTATGAAAGCGCAAAATATTTCAGGCCAGCGTTATATCTATCATCCCCAGGTCCAGGATAAAAAGCCGGTCCTAGGTTTCGTTAACCTCCGTGCTCTCTATTTGTCCTAACGACGACTAACGTAACCTATAGTCCTCACTTTTGCTTGTAAAGTTATCCATTAGAGTTTCAATAAAATCACATATGCAGTTGTTCTTTCATAATTTATATACTGCTGACATTTTTTCATCATCTTGGATACGTTTTTCTTGTGTGTGTTATAGATGATGTAGGTGCACCGTAATGAAGGCTCCTACTGCATGTGGAAGCCATAAGTAAATATTTCAAAAGAGTGCACATGCTAGAAGCCAACAGTCGCCGAAGCCAAGGAAAGCACAGGCGAATGTTCTTTTTTATTATTGATGGCTCTAATCCATGGAAAATTAAAGTGTAATTATTGCATGGCTGAAAGATAAGTGATCGGAAAGTAGAAGAAAAAACACATGGCACCGGCGGGATCCGAACCCATGCTCTCCGAATTTCACGTACTATACGTGTAATTCGGAGGTGGTGGGTTCGGATCCCATCAACGGCATTTGCTTGTTTTTTGTACTTTCTAATCAATTATCTTCCAGCCATATAATAATTGCCCTTAATCTTCCATTGATCAGCGAAATCAATAAAAAACAACATTCCCTAGTGCTATCCCCCTCCATGTTAGAAGAGGAAAGGTGAAGCAAAAAAAATGTGCAAGTAATGACTTGATCAAAAGTTTTCAAGCCACGTGGTCTGATTCTGGACAGTGTAGCGGACTTTTTGCGGCACCGCTTAAAACGAAAAAGTCTTGAAAGATGAGAATTGAGGATTCTCCTTCACTTGTAGGGACATGAAGTTTTAGATGTATGATAAGTGCTTCACAACACGGCTAAATGTAAACAATACGGCCCGTAGACTTTTCACACTAAGGGTGTACGTTACAGTCCCGGTCTAAAACGAGTTAGGCCTAGTCCAGACAACTTTTACTCGGGACCATGGTGGCACGACTAACCACCATATGTTTACGCACACACAGCGGCGCATGGGAAGTAAACTAATTTCGGCGAGGAAGAACTTTGATCCTTGGCCGCTGCTTCCGTTCTCGTTCTAATGCGATTTCGTGATTAAAACGAAGTCAAAGGCTCCTGCAAGAAAGAATTCTTGGCCAAGTGATTCGTTGCGCTCAATTGTTCCTTTTTCCATCGCGGTTTATAACGCGTTAAGATGGCTTATTTCGCGGCGTTAACAATGAAGTCTCCTATAGTCCCACTAGAGGGTGCTTTACTTGTGCAGAAATAAAAATAAAGAAAAAAATTGGCGGTGGTTTAGTTCTGGTTAAACCTGGAGTGACGCGATAGCTACAGCTGGCCGAGTGGAACTTAATCACGTGACCAACCACGTGATCAGCCACGGCGCTGCGCCGCCGGCAGCTGCTCCGCGCACCACGTGACCAACCACGTGACAGCGTGGCGACGCCGCCACCGCCACGCCACGCCGAAGGCTCGAAATGCTACCGTAATGCAGCTATCGCTACAAAAACTAGCACGGTGGCAGCCGCCAGCACCCCGTATCAAACGGGGCACTCATATCTTCCATCCATGCATCCATCCAGGATAGGAGAGTCTGCCTTCTAGTACCTTCAGAAGACAACGCAATGAGGCGTGGCAGATTAAAGCAGGATTACGAACCAATGCGCCGCACTGCACCGTCTGCTTGACGGAAGTAACCTATGCGGAAGTACTAGTCTACTGTTCGCTTCTATTCATGGCTTCCGAAAGATAAACATCCGGACAAGCTATAAGAACGCTCTTGTTCACTGTCAGCCTTACAAAATAAAAATGGAGCGATCATTTTCACAGGCGTAACCACTCATTCATTGCTAATGTCGAAGTTTTCATGTGATTCCTGCGGGTGACAATTACGAGCTATAGCAATGCTTGCGTACATTTCTAGCCTATTGAGAAATAACGCATAAGAGCTGACTTATCGTTTCAGTCTTTGCTGCATTAGCAAAACCAAGACTCCAAAAGCAAACGTAAATACAAGAAAAATATGTAAAGTTAGAAAACGTATGCAGAAACAAGTACTGGCCATTCAGCTTAGTATTTTAGAATCCTTCAGGCACTTCATAAAAAGCACTGAAAATCGAAACTACCTTTGTACGTCTGAACTACTGCCCGCGATCTTACATTCTATAAAGGACCTGGAATCCACTAGGTATTGGACGAATAGTGCTAACAAAACGTAACAAAACGGTGTCGACAAAGCGAGACAGTATTTTCGCTTTGTGCACGGATTCCGTCGGTCATTTTCTCTGCACAAAACTTCCCATAACGTCCATTACACCGGTGTTACGCTCAGGGTGAGGGCGTAATGGAAAGGATTGAGAGCATAAGTTCAGCTTATGCGAGAACTGAAATAGTAACGTGAAGAACACGAGTCTAGTTTCTTGAAGCATGCACTAAATAATAATTATTAAAGCGAGAGCTTCACTACCCTAGTTTGAGCCGCGCTTCGCGTGGCACTAAATCTGACCTTCACCGAGTTAGAGGTCATGCATGGCTATCAGTCGCACCACAGCTAAGCCCTGCAGCCTAACCTTGTGGGTCATCTTGGTGTCGCACCACATGGTCATGACCTTTGATCTTGACCTTTATCTTTGAATTTTGACTTTACGATGACCTTTGACTTTTGGGCAATCCCTCAGCCTTGTGTGAGGGAAAAGGTGAGGGGTCATGCGATTAGTCACATGGATGACATCGCGTAACCATTGCTGTGAAGCTTTCGCTGAATACCATGTTTAACTATGCTAAACCTCTGCCAATTTTTGCATCAGCATACAACGCATTACCTCAAAACGAACTGCAGTGAAATGATGGACATAAGCCGTGAGGTCAAAGCTTCATAGTCATGCAAAAGAATAGATAGAAATAAAGCGACTGAAAGCGGTCACCCAGATCAAAGTGAATTTTTTAAGGAGTCCTTGTGGATCACGACGTCAACCTATACACGCCGGTTATAGTAACATTAGTGACAATTGTTTCTAAAAAGTTTTACTTTTTGAAGTGAAGGATCTGTATTGTACATTAGTATATGCTTCTGTAATATTATAGATGAAATAATGGCTGTAAAGCTCACGCTCTCTGAATCTTCCGAGAATCAAATAAACATAGCTTCAGCAAATCGCACAGCTCGCTTGACGAACGGAGAACTCGTATCGGTCATTGAGTTTTTCGTGTAACGCATTTCGTTTCCTCCCACGACGGGACGTGGCCATACTTTTTTTTTCCGTGGCTTACAAAGGAATGCTCCCAAGTCTTAAAAGCAAGCTGAACTAAAGCAAAGTAAAGCTGATAAACAGTTCGGATACGTTCAGCCCGAGTTTGGTCGAAATGGCTAAATCACAGTGAGTAAAGACGCCCCCTACGACAACGCGACAGCCTCTCCGCCGTTGAAGATATTTCCCACGTACCGTACGCGCCAAGGATCAGATTACGAGGGTCCTTGGAAGTTGGTGAAATCAGACGCATTCTTCTTCGCTGACATTTGGTTCGTCTTTTTTCACTTTTACCAAAGATAAGCGAAATTTTTTTTTCTGCTCTTTGTCTTTTCGTTATAGTTCCCTCACTACCCAACAATTTCACATAATAGACCTCGTTCGGTAAATCCTTCGGTGGGGGGGCATGGCGACTTCCTTTTCATAGAACAGGAAGTCCACGTCTTATCGCACTAAAACTTCTCTATTTTTTTCTGTCAAGAACGATTTCTTTTCTTTATATTCTGACTCAGCCAATACTCTAATGGCTTCCTGAAGTTTGATGCAAACATCAAAACACGGGCCTCCATGCCCCTGAAAAAAAAACGAGGCAAAGTTAGTAATAGCTGCTGTTTACTAACTCTAATAGCCTAAATCAACCTTTCCACTAACCTTTTGCAAAGCACTAAAAATAAAGCAAGTAAAATTTTAGTAACCACAGCTTTTTGTAACTTTAACCGGCTCTTACTAACTTCTTCATAACTATTCGCTAAAATATATCTAACAGATGTCTGCAGCTTGTTTAGAGCAGTTTCCCGTGCAGTTCGTTCCGCGACAGGTTTATGTTTAATAATACTAATAATTGGTTTTTTGGGGAAAGGAAATGGCGCAGTATCTGTCTCATATATCGTTGGACACCTGAACCGCGCCGTAAGGGAAGGGACAAGGGAGGGAGTGAAAGAAGAAAGGAAGAAAGAGGTGTCCTAGTGGAGGGCTCCGGAATAATTTCGACCACCTGGGTATCTTTAACGTGCACTGACATCGCACAGGTTTATGTTTAGACAAATATGCTTTTGTACACAATTAGGAACCCGTCGTTCCAATGAGGCCCAGATACCCGATGTCTATAAGCACATGCGTAATACTGGCGGTGTCGTGGTTCCGTGACCCTTTCTGTTCCACAGTGTTTGTGTTTTATCAGCCTTCGGTAACTGGTGCTGTGGCGTAAAATTGTGTACTTACTTTGCCCCCACTATTGTCTCAATCTTGGTACTTGTTTTAATGTATTGTACGACCTGTTGTGATAGCTATTCTGACGCTGTTCAACTGCGAATTTCTTTAGTACTGACACGTTTTATTTTAATTATCCCAAACTGAACACATAATAGAAAGTCTGCAGAGACAAGGAATCTAAAGCATACAAACCCGTGTCCAAGATTTGCAAAGGAAATTTTCCTCCATGTCATCCGTGTGGGTGTCCCATACTTTTCTCGGATAATTTGGCTACGTAATGTTTTCTAATAGCCAGCATCGTATCATAGGCTGGTTCGAGATGCAAATTTCGGGTCTTCTAACTGCTGCTAACTAGCCCATGTTGTAAAGGTGTGTTTCTAAATTCTTTTGTTAGTACGCAGCATTTTTTTAAACTGTGGAAGTTGCGGCTCGTTCCGACTCGCATCGAAAATTTAAAGCGTTCACAGTATCTATTTCAGTCGAAAATATAAGGCTCATAATACACGTCCAAAGCTGGCCATAGCGACATAGCAGTAGCAGTACCAACAGGGCGGAGCTGTCATTAACAAATACCACTCCGCTGACATCACAGGGCTTCGTAGCCCAAAAAAGTTCTGACACTGCGGCCCAACTCTCGAATAACACGCGCAGTGAACAACAAAACTAGGGCGACGAATCTGGCGGGTGGCTCAATTGCTGCGGCGTTCCGTTGTCTGAGCAGGATGTTGACCGTCTAACCCGTTGACCGAAAGCCGTTAACGGTTACCCCGTTCACCGTGAACGAATTCCATCAAGTACTGCCCATCTTTACCTTGCTTTTTTGGCTGCGGAGAAACTACATGCCGCTTTTTAAACCGTCTTAAACGACCAAGAGGGGGACCGTGGCTTGGTGAAAACTCGTTAAAACTCGCCCAAGCAAATCGTCCAGCGAGACGCCTCCACAAAGCGCCAGTGGAAAGATTTCGGCGACGTCCCGGAAGTGACATCCACCTGACGTCCATCTAAAACGGCTTCGTCTCCTTCTCTCTCGGCGGACTGAGGAAGTAAGTGACGAGTTTTCAGCGACAGGTCAGGGAGTGCCACGTGTCGACGTATTTATTTTGTTTGTGTCGTTCTACCAGACGCCACTATGTAATGTTCGTGGGCGCCTCTCGCTGACAGACCTCCAAGGTGAGTCGCACCGTTGTCCTGTCTGCAGTCTCAAGCGAAAGTTGGGCTCATCCCCGTGAAATTGCCAGCAGACGAAAAGTGGATCTCACCGTGGTTTTCTAGCAGAGCGAAAATATACTGAATGATTTTTTTTTCGTTTCTTAAACAGCACTAAGTGCAAGCTGCAAGCGACGAGGTCGCGTTAGTTTTCAACTTTATTTTCAGACTGACCGTCCAACTAAACCATTACTGCTTTTAAACGACTCCCTAGAAGCCCTATTCCGTTCCCTTCGAGAAGCTGTCTGTTCTATATTATACGGTGGACAATTCCTAGTTCGACTCACTTCCGGCAATAGAAAATGTAGTACCAACTAATTAAATAGAGAATGTTTCTTGTATTGTCAAAACGTTGTGAAAAGCGTGGAGAATATTATACGGATTTTAGGGATGAAAACAATGGCAGAGGAAGCACACCTGCTTCGGAAGTCAAGTCGTAGGATTGAATTCGGAAAGCTAAAACCACAGCCGCTCAGTTTTTATTTTCGAAGAGCCCAGCTTGTTCAACTGCGCAAGAGGTATTTTCCAGTTTGCTGCGCTTTTTTTGCATATGCCCCTTTCATAGCCATACCCTTTGCGTACGGAGCGTTCCAAACTTAAGAATAAGAACCGATGTTTGTGTCTCAATCACTTTAGATCAGGCAAGACGACAAGAGTTATGTGAGTAGAAAGATTTACCATAGCGCGACCCGCGATCCCTGCATTAAGGCGAAAGCCTTTAATGGCTCATACTCGCTGTGTCCGTCTGTCCGTCCGCGATACTCTAGAACTCGATAAGAAAAAAAACCTTTGTGCACGATGGGATTCCAACCACCCGCTCCGCAGCTGAGCGTGCTAACGACTACGCTACTTCCTGCCAACGCATATGTAGTTCTCCTTGTCTAGGACGCTGTTGAGTGTTTGCAGAAAGGCGTCGAATCAGATGGATGCCTCCCAAACGCCCTCCAGTGTCTCCGGCATTTAAGATTCACAAACAATTGTGTACTTAATTAAAACCTTAACTACACATCAGCGACACAAGCAGCAACACCGAGCTAAAGACTTTCGCCTCACCGCACTTTAAGTCAACAAAGTGCCCCCTGAACTTTTGTGATCCGCTTCAACGGAGACCCAGCTGCACCCATGCAGTGGCAGCAGTGCCACATTTGCCTTGGTGGCTGACGACTTGAGGAACCGGTTTACGGTAGCGGATCACGCTATGATATATCTCTCTATTCCCTGAACTCTATCGGTTAATTGCCCGAAGCTTCATATGTCACTATTGCCTCCGAATGAAAAGGACTGTGAGCTATGCCATCGGAGAACTCAGTGCGATGACATGAAGCTTGGCAACATTCTTGGCAACCGTCAAGGGCGCTCTTTTTGGAATTATGCCGAGCGACAGCCTTCGGACTGTACAACACAAGAACTGCAGTGATAATTGACTGCCTGTAGGGTATTGTCGCAGCCTGTACCCTGACAGACACGGTCATGGAGGGTCTGGTGTCTCACAGAAACCTTTTAGCAGTATCTGCGCACCTCGTAGGTGCCACAAGACACTGGCTGTGACCAGGTCTCAGAGCCCATGTATCCATGCAGTCCAGTGTATGCAGATCTGCCGACCATATTGGCTTTTGGTCGACAGTGAGCTCCAATTCCCTTTGGAATATAGGAACCCAGGTAACGTTTCTACTTCGACAGAGTGTCACCGTATTTTCGTAATAATGTCTAGATAAGCGAGTAGAAGTCACCGATAGATACTCGGCCACTTGTGATGGATTGAGTTTGCTAACACAGGTGAAACCTGGGCGTGGCATGAAGTCCCTCCCCAGCTGCGGTATACATCGTCTCGTTTTGATCCCTTTAACGAAGCACTGGCTGAATTCTGTCATCTTGAGCTTTTTCCGATCATCTTCACCAACTGCATTCAAGGATGCATCTCTGTAGATTCTTGCAAGTGGTAAGTAGATCTTGTAACGTCTAATAACCACCATCAAATTTTATTTTATTTTATCAGCTTTTGGCCTAATATAATAACTATCAGCACTTAGTTATTTGTGAAGTGTTAAACGTGATGGCATTTCTCAGCGCAGTTCCTCCGGTCTTTTCTTTTCCCGGCTCTATGTGTAGTAAGGTTCAATAATAAGACATGAAGAGATAGTTTCTCAAGTGTGCACTAACCGTATAGTGCCACAGACTATCGAAGAGGGAAAAATACTTCAGTCAGCCCCAACGAGACGTCGCCACAGACTCAATCCAAGAGACGGCGCGTACTGTGTATCACTGCTGCATTGAGCCCGCACCGTAGTCCACTGATGAAGTTCACATGGTGCGTTCCAAATTCAGTCCTCACAGAGCTGTTGAAGTGCTAATATCTCTCTCACAAGGAGAGAAAAATGATTGTAGCTAAAATGACTCTAGGACACTAGAAGACCTGTGACGGCGACAGGACGAGTGCCATCGATGAGGGCGGTAAATATGAAACACATTACGGAAGGATAAAACAAAAACCCAGAAGCTTTCCCGTTGTAATTGTTTCAAGCATGCAGTCGGCCATCTTGTTTTCATCAAGTGCGCCATGTGGGAAAGCCAACTTGCGGAATTTCGCATCAGGTCCGAGCGAAGCAGCATCTGAATGTGGCCTGTCCACACGACAAACGACAGAGAAGAAACAGAAGAGGATGCCTTTTTAATATTTTCCTGATTATGATGATGATTATGATGATGATTATGGTGGTGGTGGTGGTGGATTTTTCGGCGCAAGGGCATTTAAGGCCAAAGAGCGCCAAACACAAGGTTTTTGGTTCGCTCAGGCTAAAATATCTACACATGTTAAAATCAAGACCGGGTGTATAGGGCCTAAGCGTAGATGATGATGATGATGATGATGGCTTTTTTGCACAAGAACATCTAAGGCCAAAGAGCGCCAAACACAAGGCTTTTGGTTGGCTCAGGATAAAATATCTGCACATGTTAGAATCAATACGGGGTGTAAAGCGCCAAGAGTAGTGAGTATGTGCATGATCATAGTGTGTCAAGAGAGTGTAGAAATCAGGTGGAATGGCCTAAAGTGGATTATATAGCCTAAAATTGTTTTAAGAGGTGTTATGTATATAAGACGAAGCCAGGCAGCCTCAACCACAGTCCTTGCTTGGGCAAGAAAGGCGATGCCTCTGGCAGCTACGGCTAAGCTCAAACTTCTCCTCAGCAATGAGGAGGGGCTGAGGTTACTTGGAATAAATAATGCCTTCCTCACACTTTCAACTCAGTCTTAGGATAAGTGGCCCTGATATTGTTGTGCAGCCATGATCTTATTTATGAAAGTTGGTGGTACTCGGCCACTGCTGGTTATTCGGAAATTTTTGGTTAACTACTTCTCGAATCAAGCATGAATCGAATAACAAAGATATTCGGTTCGTATTTTTTTTAATTGGTTTTTGGGGAAAGGAAATGGCACAGTATCTGTCTCATATATCGTTGGACACCCGAACCGCGCCGTAAGGGAAGGGATAAAGGAGGGAGTGAAAAAAGAAAGGAAGAAAGAGGTGCCGTAGTGGAGGGCTCCGGAATAATTTCGACCACCTGGGGATCTTTAACGTGCACTGATATCGCACAGCACACGGGCGCCTTAGCGTTTTGCCTCCATAAAAACGCAGCCGCCGCGGTCGGGTTCGAACCCGGGAACTCCGGATCAGTAGCCGAGTCAAAATTCTTAAAAATTCGCACAGCCCTATTTCATACGTTATCCCACCTACTGTGGCACATTTATGTGTTTATTCCGCCAGTTATATGCGCACAGCAAAATCGCAATTATGGGCAGTGCTAACAAACCTAATTAAAATTATGAAGCAGTGAAACCCGCAAAAACAAAAGTGAATGCATACTATTATCGTTTTCTTCGCGCCTGCCATATTAAAAACAAATTCAAAAAAACGAAGTGCTGGAGCCTATTCCCATATATACGAGTAAAACTTCTAGAAGAAAAGAAAAACTGAAAATGGAGCCATACGCCTTCGCCGCCTGAAGTATATTCTTCAAACCATCTGAAATACATTACCACAGTCTCATTTCAGTTCGGCCAGTAGACCACCAGCAAATGCCATCAAAAGGATACAAGCCCCTCTACAGTGCCAATATATATGCAAGAGTAGCTGCTCCTACCGAGTGCTCCTCAGGAAGAGATGGCGCAATGCCACGCACAGGATCTGCATGAGCGCGGAACGGGCATCCGTTCATCTTTCAAGTGTTTAAGCTTCGCCAGCCTTTTCCTCGATTTTTTTGGAAGCGAGGCTACAATAATATTATTTGCTTTACGACGCTCTACCACTACTTCCTTAGCCTTTTGTCGGGCGTTGCTTTCCCGTGAGAACTCATTTTTATCTCCAGAAGCTGCCACCAGTGTCAATCTCTACTGTGTGTGTGTGTAGGCTTTTTTTTTTTAATTCGAGAGGCAAAGATAGAAGCAGCGTTCCGTGTCCCGTCGCTTCGTTCTGGTGCTTTGAGTGTCGCTCTGCTCGCTCTAGAGGAGAGCTCCCCAGAAGCCTCAAACATAGGAGAACGGAAGTTTGGGTAAGTTGATACTGCTTCATAAGTTTGCAACAGCGCAACACTACCAGGACAAGAGCGAGAAGTGACACAAAGACAGTGCTGAACTTACAACTACGTCTTATTGAAAAAACGGGCAGTAGCCTGGCAACACAGGTTAAGAGGTCAAAGAAGCGAGGTACCCGGACTCTGTTCTTGTGGCGAGCGCGGACAAAGTTATCTGTACATTGAAGTCATTGGAGCATGATTCGGAACGGCGAAGGGCGCCAAAAGAACGCAAGCAAGCGGTGGTCATGTCATATGTACAGTCTTGGTCAAAAGTCTTAAGGCCACGGCATTCAGCTGCAGCGAAATAAATGTTCCTAGAATGCTCCGTGTAGCGGATCATTCAAAACACAAGTTAAGCAAGAAGCTTGTCTACTGCAAGGAGAAACCTTCTGTTAGCATTTCAAGGTCATTCAGGATTTAATAGTGCTGAAATGGCTTTGTTATGTGGTTGAAGCTAATACCGTCTGGCCTCAAGACTTTTGTCCAAGACTGTACATGCCCTATCACACAGATTAAGGAAAGTGGATGCTAAGCACTGTGTGAACATTCTTTTCTCAGCCCCTAAGAAACTAGAAAAAATAGGCGCGGCCGTTCAAAGGAAGTATGAAGGACGCAGGAGGAACAGACGTCATGTTAATCATGTAAGTGGATGCGTTACGTGTAGGAACGGTATGGTATATCAAATTCATCTTTCTTGTGGTCGTACTTACATAGGCCACACTGGCCGGTGTATTAATGTGAGGCTAATGGAGCATGCTAACTCAGTAGAGAAGATGGAAACTAATCTAACCAAGCACTGCTTCACCTCTGAATGCAGTCCGTTTTTGTAGACAAAGAGATGCTGTGTCGGCATACATACAGGCGCACAAGGGAACTGGCTGAGGCGTTCCACATTATTAGGAAGGAAAAAGTGTGTCAGTGAATCATCTGCAACGATATCAGCCAGAGAAATGAGCCTACTGCATAAAAGATAATTCCTCTGTGTACGCACTTTTAATGTGTGGCGATTTTATCTGTGTTAGGAACACTTTGACTGACGATGCGCATGTGCGCACATTTTTGGAACGTGTAAATTGATGCGTGTTCTTTTCAATAACATATAGTTGTAAGTTCAGCGCCGTCTTTGTGTCACTTCTCGCTCTTGTCGTGGTTGTGTTGCGCCGTTACAAAATTATCAAAGATGGGCACACATCATCACCATAATATTGATCAGCCAGAATAAGTCTTCACGAGAACACGGAGCCCCCTCCCCCTCCCTGTCAGAAGTCTCGAATTATACTTGCATAGCACCCATTTCCGGCCACCCTATCCCTGCCACAGGAGCCACATCCGACATACTCTCAACTTTTGCCTCTTCTCACGCCTCTTGATGTCCACTTCGCAATTTCCCAGGCAGCACTGAAACATTGCAGTATTGTTTATTTTTTAACTAACGTTGTTCCAATGTTCTTAATGTCCTTTTCTAATGGGCACTGAAACTCCACTAGACGTCTGCAGAACGTCTCAAACGTCCTCTGGACGTCCAAGTGAGTTTCAGTGCCCATTGGGTTTCGTCTAACGTTTTTGTAATGTTATATATAAAAGTTATAATAACCTTTCTCTTACATTCATGAAACATTTAAACAATATAAATGTAACATGAATGTAATATTCTTGAAAACTGTTCAGCAACAATGCATGAGCATGCGGGCTCGCTAGGTAGTAAGCTTCACAACAGCACAACGCTTTGCAAGAACGGACAAAGAAGGCGAGAGAAAGAAACCAACAATAAAGTACAACGTGCAACCAGAAGTGGGAATTTGACCTCAAAAATCTGGACCTCACCTCAACCTCAAAAAGAATTTGCCGACCTCACTCAACTTCAACCTCATCAGTTGAGGTTGAGGTCTCTTTAGACGCCCTATCTTCACTTTACCTGAGGCCACTGCTGACCTCACTCAACCTCAATTGTGAGGTTGAGGTCGGCTGCTCGACCTCAGAAAACAAACAAAAAACAAAACAAAAAGCGATTAATGAGTTTTTCAGCTAAAAACAATTCTGAGAATCCTGTGAGACAGAAAAGCCAAAATGATGATGGTATAATTTTATAAGGTATGTACAGACACTATTGATGTGCACGCAATAGGAGAAGCTTATAATCTGGGATGAACCCTCAGAGAGTATATGGCCTGCGGGCAGGAGTGTCCCACACGCGGTTACCACCAGTAAGTCGGTGAGTACTTCATATGTGTCAATATTTGGCAACCTGCTTCGTGTATACTTGTTCGTATTGGAAGCCTCTCCCTCATTCACGCACGGACCGGTAATTCACTAACACAGACCTTCTACACCATCTACCAGAAATTAGGAGGAGGGGGGTGAGGTATTCAAGATACTCTTTTCAGGCTTGAGAATAGTTACCGAATTTAAAGAAACTGGTCGTCGATGTACTTTCCAATGCGACGGTTATGCAGGCGCATATCAGTATATTTAGATTTTCTAGCTTTATCCGGCAGAGCGAGAATGCTCTTTTCAGTCCTGTGTGCTGCCTTAGAAAACACTTAACAAGCTGCGACTATAGTATGCCAACAGAGGCACGTTGCATTTATGTCTGTGTAGAAGCGAGCGGATTCTTTTATTAGATGGCTCAATTTCAAGGTCATATCAGCAAAAAAGTGTCCGCAAGAAACGGCACCATGCGACGTCACGAGTCGACGAGTCACGCGACGAAGAAGATAACGTCACATAATTATTTAATAATAATTAATATAACTAGGTAACGCTAAGCCTAATTGGTATAATTAGTGGCGGCATCACGTGAGTGTGGCGTCATACCAGGTCACGTGACAGCGATGTAGTGTGCTATCAAGCCTAGTCACGTGACGATGCTGCAATATGACATCACACCTACTCACGTGACAACGATGTAATTTCTCGTCATACCAGGACCCCATCCTCTTCCTTCCATCCCCATTTCAAGATCCATATGGATCTCACATTACTACACATGCGCGCATGATGCATTAAAAGAGTTCCCACAGCCCGGTCCACATTAATGACATTCGGATTGTCCAGCAATTAAACGCGCCAGTTCTCATGTATGACATACTGCAAAGATCATGCAACGACACATGCCTTTGACTCTCGAGATGATGACGATGATGATGATGCTAACAGTGTATCCTTATGAGCCCGGGGAAGACTGATATACCGCTACCAAATTAAATGTTCTCAGAATATTGGTTAAATATTAAGCATTACCCAGCAACCGAAAACAATTATGGTGCGGGAAAATAGTAATACCTGAAGCTAATAATTAAGAATGATGATGTTGATGTTCCTGGGAGGTGAAGAACCTCCCCCGTTTCCGCCACTTCCCTCTAGGTGGCGATGGTAATGGTTTCGAAATCCTGGGAATTCTCCGGTTACTCGGTGAACCCGCGGCATTTTGAAAGAAAAGGGCTAGATTACGTCTTCGAACACTCTGCCAACTATTAAAATCACGCGGGTCAAAACCACTGGCCTAGAGTGGGCAGCGTGAACCGCTCTCTCTGCCCAGAGTACCATGGCTCAACGCTCAAATTTCCCCGCAGCGAAATCTTTTTCCGAGTCCCCCCCCCCAACACCGGGAAAAAAAACGCCTAACCCTTACAAAATTTCTTTAGACAGTATATTTTACTGTCCATAGACTTCTGTCTATCAAGTCTATAGATTCTCTATAGATAACCCATAGAGAACAGTCTGTAGGCAACACAAATCCTATGGACAGTCTATAGACAATCTATATATTTATGGCCATACAATTATAGTAGAGTTTTGTCTATAGACAATCTATAGACAAGGAATAGAGAAAAATAAATATCTATAGGAAGAAAACAGTTTATAAGAAGTCTATACACTGTCTATAGGACATTTTTGTAAGGGAAGTACTCATACGCCTCAACAGAATTCTGGGTACCATTTCCTCAACCAGCCTGAGACAAGCTGCTTTAAGTCACTTCCTTGTTTTCCTTAAAAAGTGAACTAGTCAATGGTACGCCAGCATCCTCGACGTTTTTTACCCACGAGCACCGCGCGAGCATTCTGCGAAGCCGATTAAGATGAACGATGGGTCTCTGCAAAATAGTTAAAGCAAAGATAACGTCTGGTGCCTGGTCGTCTGCAAGGCAGGCCGCCAACCTAAATGATCCCATACGAGAAAAGATAAAAAAACGAGGATTATTAGAAATGTGCAAACAAAAATCGCACACTAAAAACAGACGCGAACAAGAGAGTGCCCTATTAAACGTCATATTAGAAGGTTTGAATCAGCGACTCAGCAGCACAGCGCGAGCGCACAATCAGTTCTATTCATACATCTTCATTAAAAAAAAACTAGAAGGAATTAGCTACCACATCACCTTACATTCATACAGTTTTGCATTTTTTCAACGCTGTAACACCGCTATGCTGGTGCGTTCGCCTCGTGTTGCGGTGTTTCGGCATAATAAGCGAATATCAGAGAAGGAACAAGGAACCGGAGACCAAAAGAGAGGTTCTTCGGAAGGATAGAAAAGCGAAATTATATTTTCATCTGCTTGCATTACGGAACGGGAATGTAAAGAATTAATGTCAGATTCGAAAGGGGAAGTCACTGATGAAAAGCTTCGACGGTGTTATACAGGTTTTCCTGGCTTCGTGCCTTTTTAATCAAATCAGCAGGTGTCCTTGTTAGGAAACACCTGAATCACATTCCCTCGCCTGTGCCGAGTACTCCAATTTCTGTTAAGTAAGCTTGTAATGTACAGCAGGATCCCGTTCATTCGACTGCAAGGCAAGAGCCATGACGTCAGCGCCGCCAACGAGCATGAGCACGAAGCAGTCATGCTTGGGGCCATCCGCGCTGCGACGAATTAATTGCGTGCTTATTGGACTGAACTTATTTGTTTGCGGCATCAAACAAATCTACTGCGGATCAACGTGAGTAACGTGCTTTGCGTGCTCCCGGGAGTTTGAGCCAACCGGCAGGCAGCCGGGTGCTACGCCAGCAGGGCAAGGGGGAAGGGGGAGAGTGGCGTGCTGTGACAGTAACACTCCTTCCAGGAATGCCAGAGGGGTGCGTCTTTTCCCCAAGGAATTGGCGTGCTCCATGAGGCGTACATTGATACATCGGCCGGACTGACCTATGTACGTAAGACCACAAGACAACGGGATCTGGTAGACAATGCCAGTCCTGCACGGGACATATTGATTGACATGTTTGATGCTACACACACAAGAGAGTGACTGTCACGCCATATGTTCACAACGTGTCACACCGGTTTAAAAAAGTGGGGGCTAAGTACGGAGTTAATGTTATTTTTTCAGCTCCTAATAAACGATGCAAAGTAGGGGCTGCGGTACAAAGAAAAAGTGGAGGACATAGAAAGAGGAAAGTGTGCAGCATCAACCATGTCAATAAATATGTCCCGCGCAGGACTGGAATTGTCTACCAGATCCCTTTGTCTTGTGGTCCTACGTACATAGGTCAGTCCGGCCGATGTATCAATGTACGCCTCATGAAGCACGCCAATTCCTTGGGAAAAAAACAGACTAACTTAGCCAAGCATTGCTTCACGTGTCAATGCACACCGTATTCGGTCGACACGGAAGTGTTGTTTGCGCACAATGATCGGCGCACGAGGGGGATAGCAGAGACCTTTCATATCATCAGAAAGACAAGCAGTTGCGTCAGCACACCTTCAGTTACTCTAACCTCCAAGGAAATGAGCCTGTTGCATAGGGGATAGCTTATCGGCGATAACTTCACTAGCCTTTTATGCCGTTTTATTTTTGTTTGCATTTTTAATAAGTGCATCTGTGTTTGACCATGTGCATGTGCGTAGGTGTGATGTACGTATAAATTTACATGCTTACTTCAAATAAAATTTAGTTGTAGGATCAGCACTGTTATGTCTTCCCTTCGTTCCTGGTCGTTGTTCCTTAGCGCTGTTTTAATATTATGTGACATCCGGTTGTCCAAAAGGGGGAAACCGGACACCAAGCGTCATTGCATGAGCACTGCGGTGATGCGCTGCAACTCCGCTTCGGAAGCGGCACTCGTCGGAGTAAGACGTTGCGACTGAAAAAGTCTCGACCTCAAAGTTTCGACCTCACTCAACCTCAAACTCGCGCGTGAGGTTGAGGTCTGATTTGTTGACCTTACTCACCTAAATTTCGAGCCGTCGCTGACGTCACCTCAACCTCACCTCACGACGTGAGGTTGAGGTCATTTTGAGGTTGAAGTGGACCTCATGAGGTCGAAACCTCATGATGTTGCCCACCTCTGCGTGCAACTCACACACTCGCCTCCGAATCGATAGCACGAACTCAAGCTTATACAGCCGCCAGGCAGGCGCAACCTATGAGGTTTAGTAGCAAACTATAGTCTTAGTTTAAAAGATAGTTTTCAGTAAAGAAGCAGCGGGAAAAGTTCTAGAACCCATAGTCTGAAAAAGATTTGTAACATCGTTTTATCGTTAGGATTCCAACATTGTAATGACATTCACAAAGCTATTTCAAAACAATATTTATTAAAGATCCCCAGGTGGTTGAAATTTTTCCGAAGACCTCCACTACGGCACTTTTTTCTTCCTTACTTCTTTCGCTCCCTCCTTTATAACTTCCCTTACGGCGTGGTTCGAGTGTCCACGGAGGTATGTGAGACAGTTACTGCGTGAATTCCTTTCCTCAAAAACCAATTTTCATTTTCATTTGGAACGTTAGATATTTATTATGCAACATATTTTTTTAAATCATAACTTTGTAATAACATTTCATACTGAGCAATACTAAAATGTTTACTTGGTATGTTAATGTAACATTTCTGATAAAACATATAACGTTATTTGTTAGTTTTTATCATTATTATATTCTTCCAATGCAACATATTACGTTGACGCAACTTACATAGCATTACTATAATATTATCTAATGTTCGCTGCTACCTGGGCTTCAGAGAACACCCGTTATCTATGCTGCTTATTTCATGCTTTGCTGACGTCCGCTGCCTCCTAATAATTTGACATATTATGCCCTCAACTAGCATTTCTAATCGAATTCACACTTCTCTCTCTCTCTCTCTTTCTTCTCTTGGTATGGTTTCAGTTTATGGTGTTCAATATCTCAAAGCAGCTCAGGCTATTAGGGGCGCCATAGTGGAGGGCGCCGGATAATTTGACCACCTGGGTTTTTAAACGTTCACTAACATCGCAGAGTACACGGGCTTCTAGCATTTCGCCTTCATCGAAATGCGACCGCCGCGGTCGGGATCGAACCCTCGTCTTTCAGGTCAGCAGCCGACCAAAATAACGACTGAGCCACAGCAGTGGCTTCCTTTCTTTCTTAGTTCCCACTATCTATCACTGATAATTGCGCAGGCAATCTCTGGGGATAAAATTAAGGTTTCAGCTAGCACTACATTACAGTTGCCAAGTCTCCAATTAATGGAAGAGTGGAGTCTTAGCCAGCACTTCTCCTTTCTGTTAGTTGCATGCTTGCGGTCAACAGTTCCTCGGTTTGTAATGCAGCAACACATTCTCCACTTCCCGTTCTTCGGAGTCCTCAGGAAGGCGTTAACAATTATTTCCCATTTGGAAGATTAGTGTAGTTTTCTCTACACTAAGCCTCAACTTCATCTGCTTATCTGCTTTTTAGCCTAATCTCTGAAGCCTTGGCAGTGCCTCCGCGCATTGCTGTCCATGTGGTTTAGCAGGCCTGAAATAAGATGAAGTGCTTCAAATAATCAACCCGAGTCCTCCGAGGAAATTCTAACATGGCCAATTACCGTATCCAAGTCCAGCGCTCTGCTTGGTCGAAAAATCGCAGGCTAGCAGTATGTTACGCCTCCAGCGGCATTCAGTTAAACTCCTGAGCGCTCTCAAACGCTTGAGAAAGCAAACTATCAAGGTGCCACCATTTGTTGACTGATGAGCTCTTATGCAGGGCCTCCATCTCGTCGCCTAAAAAAATGGCTCCCGGTCATGCCAGTATTTTCACCCGGTGTTTTCTAAACACCGTGACTATTGAATGCAGGAGAATTACAGAGACGCCGCAGACCACACCGGCTTTCAGCTATCACTTCCCAAAACGTCGACAAAACGTCTTCAGTTCGCCAAACGGCTCCTTCAAATATAATTCACTGGGAAAGGATGAGGTACCGCCAGTATTTCTCTAACGCAGCTTCGAGCCCATTTTTCGTAGCTTTAAATAATCGGAGTTGTAATGGTTTATTCATGGCCCTAAACCGGTTTATGCAGCATTTTTCAAATTTTCGATGCTTCTTTTTGCGTTTGTTAGACGAAGGCCATGGGAAATTCTTGCTCCGTTATGATGAACAGCGCAAAGAGGACGGGAGACACCTGTAAGCCTGCTCTCGACTAAGCATGTTTCTTAGTTGCACGTCTTGTTCGCGCTCATGATAATGTTTCGTTCTTGTTCCTTTTTAACCTTCGTTTCGTGCCGAAAGTTCACCGCTGCGCCAACTACGGCCCGCGGGCCCAGCCTGCCCAAGCAGGACAGGTAATCGGACCAATATTGGTAAAATATTGGCAAATACCGGTCCTACAAAGGGACAGTGTAATGCCATCCATTTGCAATACTGTGCTGATTACTTGTGTGGTTGCTAATTGTCGGCCTTAACCCTAGAGGCCGTGTCCAAGCAGCACAGGTAATCGGCCCAATGCTGGTAACATATTGGTAAATACCGTTTCTACAAAGGGCCAGTGTGATACCATCCATTTGCAATACTGGGCTCATTACCTGTGCTGCTTGGGTGGTTGCTAATTGTCGGCCTTAACACAGAGACTGTGCCCAAGCAGCACAGGTAATAGGCCCAATATTGGTAACACATTAGCAAATACCGGTTCTACAAAGGTCCAGTGTGATACCATCCATTTGCAATACTGGGCCGATTACCTCTGCTGCCTGGGTGGTTGCTAATTGTCGGCCTTAACCCTAGAGGCGCTGCCCAGGCAGCACAGGTAATCGGCCCAATATCGGTAACATATTGGCAAATACCGGTCCTAAAAAGGGCTAGTGTGATGCCATCCATTTGCAATATTGGGATGATTACCTGTGCTGCTTGGGTGGTTGCTAATTGTCGGCCTTAACCCTAGAGTCCGTGCCCAAGCAGCACAGGTAATCGGCCCAATATCGGTAACATATTGGCAAATACCGGTCCTAAAAAGGGCTAGTGTGGTACCACCCATTTGCAATACTGTGCTGGTTACCTGTGCTGCTTGGGTGGTTGCTAATTGTCGGCCTTAACCCTAGAGCCCGTGCCCAAGCAGCACAGGTAATCGGCCCAATATCGGTAACATATTGGCAAATACCGGTCCTAAAGAGAGCTAGTGTGGTACCATCCACACTATCCAGACCTATCCACACCATCCACTGTGGGCTGGTTACCTGTGCTGCTTGGGTGGTTGAGACAATGCGGTACCCCGGAAATCTGCAACTGAATATAAGTGAACTTTTACTGAATATAAGGGAACGTTTACCGGCCCATCGACGAGCCCAGATGAGCCACCAGGCACCGTCGGCGATTACACCGGTCGAGCGTCAACTCCACAGCGCGCGCTTGGAAACCGAACTCCGCGCGCCTCTCTTCCCCTTACTTCATCGCCCTCTCTCTCCGTCGTCACGTGACGGCAGGCGGCGCAGCACTCGCGCTGCCGGCAAAAAGGCCGCTCTCCGGCGCGGGAACATTCGGTGCGCGCGAGACACGCTCCGAGAGGGAGGCGATCGCGAAACCAACGGCGGCGCGGAGCTCCTCCCGGCAATCACTACCATCAACGCCGCCACCCTCTCCGGCCCGGTCTCGCCGTCGCTGCTCTGACATTCACTCATTCCGATCGGCGCCACCCATCTGGGAAGAACTACGACGGTCAACTCAAGAGCCCATCCAAGTCGTCCCAGTACATCCAGCCCGCGTGCTTCCGAGGGACACGTCTTCTCATCGTGTCTTCGAGTCGAGCGCTGCCGGCTACCTAGAGAACACATAAAAGAAGACCTGTAATATTTCCGTGAGAAGGGGAGTCCACATGGCGTTGGTTAGGAGGCTGGTCTTGGCGTTGTCTCTCCTGGTGGTTGGACCGTGGGCCTCGGTGACGGCCGTAGGCGCGGGACTGCCCGAAGCACCCGCGATCCGGTTATGCGGACGCCGGCTAGCCGACCTGGTGTGGATGATCTGCATGGACCGCGGAGGTCTCCACAGTCACATGGACCGACGCGCCCGTGAGTGGTTTTTTCTTTTCCGACTCTCGTATTTTTTTTCTGTCGCTGTCAAAGCGGCACTTGTTCTGAGACCAGAAACTTGGCCGAGGCCCAAAGGGTTGGCTGTTTTTTTTTACATATATACTTGGCCTGGGCTGCGCGCGTGTTCATCGCGGGCGTTAAAAGGTTTCGAACTAGCGATGGGCCATGCATGCGACTTGAGAACGCTGGTGTCTGACATGGACGGAAGACTTTCGTGACCCGGTACTTCTTATTCTTCAGTCTCGTTTGCTGTGTTAGCGGTACTTTTTTCGCGAACTTTAAAATTGGCCAAGTACCGCTGGACAAATTCTGGCGATCATTGGTTAGACGGCCTAAGACTTTTAGATAATAATAATAATAATAATAATAATAATAATAATAATAATAATAATAATAATAATAATAATAATAATAGCTTTTTTATTTCAATCAGTGATGGAGGAGACTGCGGGCAAAAGTCGCTTTAGAAGCAAGCGACTTGAATAGAGCCCGCAGCCTCCTTTATAAGGCAAGCAACGATTGAGGAGAAAAGAGACATACTTGGCATTTGACTTCATATGAAATATGCACAAAAATAAAGACAAGAAAACGCAAATTACAAGAAAAATGCCATTCAATTACGGCTGACGAAAAGATACCATTGCGTACGCTTATTTTCGCGTAAATTGATCGTTGTGCATTTCGTTATTCTCTGAACAAAGAAAGGTTTGCGATTTTTCAGTGTCATCTTTCAGATTATTTTTCGACTGTACCGTGGTTCAGGGTTCTTGTCTTTCTGCTACTTATTTTTTTTATAGGGGGGGGGGGGTGCGATTGAAAGTTTGTAGACTGTAGTTTATCTCTTCGCCGCCCCGCGCCATTTTTATGCGCCGGAATGTAGAACCGTACCCCTACTGCCAGGGAGCGCTTACTATTCCCGAAGATTACACGTGCATTTCTAACTCAGGCTCGTAGCACATACCAAGAACGCTTAAATGCCCGCGTAGGCGCTACCGGTTTGATCAATACTCCAGTCCTGCTTAAATATTGAGTCCTTCCCAGTTATATCTACTAATGTTACGTTGACCTTCTTTTGATTTTGCCGTGTCGGTTGCTAACTTCGGTGAACGACATTGGTATATCTTCAATCTCGGAGCTCACACGAAACAGCTGTCAATAAAGTTGGCGTTCCTTCATCGATCTATATATGGTCGAACTCTGCATATCTACACTTTATAACGTGGGCCCACTCGCCTTGTATCAGCCACCTTCGCCTGAAGAAAAAGGAAACATGAACGTTCGCACTTTGCCGCATAGTCAGTTTATGCGTTCCACGCAAGACCTTCATACGGGGCATATGTAATAGTGAAATTTCGAGCTTGAAACTTTTTTTCCTCACTTTGGCTACGAACTATACCCGTTAAAAAATCCACCCCGTAAGAATCATGAATGCAGGTGCGGGGCCTTGTTTCCGTTAAAAATAAAACAATCATTAGTCTACGCTACAAAGGAGCAATGACTGTTTTTTTTTCTTAAAATTCAAGTCTAACTCAATGAGCTGCAGCACAAGGGGAAAGCAACGTGTCATTGTGATGCCGCAACATTAACATGAGTTACTGAGTGAGTTACGTGAGTGGCGGTATAAAAAAAAACAGGGAGAGTACCTTTGTAGGCAGCACGTAAGCATAGCACGCCTTAATTCAAATGCTAAATAAATACGAAAAACATTGCATTGTTAAGTTCCAATTAATTAATAGGCAACGCAATACTGATGTCTCATGTATTTTTACTGATTATTCTAGTTGGTACATGACAGTGACAATTCCTTCGAATAATATCACTAAAATCGTCGGTTGATTGTCCTGGTATACCTGTTTTTGATTAACCATTTACGAGTGGAATAACCTCACTGGCGATATTGCGACCCTTAAATTGCTATATTATATGTTTATTCAAAGCGAGCCTGAATATTAAACAGAGGCGTTCAACAAACTGCTTAAACTGCCTGCTGCGAATGGCCTTCGTAGAGTCAGTAATCCTTTTTTCTCTCCTAATATTTGTGTGTTAACCTGATCTAATCTTCTAAGAACGTTGCAGTATCAATAAGTAACTGAAAGATAACACCTCAAATAAACAATTGTTGTCAGCGCGGGAAATTTTGTTCAAATTTCGTGGTCCCCCTTATCAGATCTTCACGCTCGGCTGAGGGATAGGTCGGCCTTTACCAGAGATCACTCCGATCGCGATAGCTGGTTAAAGCATTTAGCTTGCTTCTTCAAGCCATCCCAGAGTAAAACCAAAAGAACCCTGGGTGTGCGCTGGAAGGACAGGCCTTTTTTTTTATACTCGCAAGATTATCGAATCGGTCGTTTTGCTTATCACGCGATCAATTTTAGGTGCAAGTCGCATGAATGATCGGCAGCTCGGCTGTTCTCTGATGCTGTGGTGGGCTTATTTGTTCTGTCGTGCTCAGATTCCCGCGTTTTCATCGTCTCAAGGAGAACCGCCAAAACGACCAGGCAGCTCGCACATTTATCATCCATTAAGTCTTGGACACTTACCGCTACTTGACAGGACCGGCGTTGGGACGTCTGCGCGAGCAATGTCCTGGACATCCCCGGGAGGCTCACTGTATCAAGAAATCATCACTCCCCAGCTTCACTTTCTCCATTCTTTCTTTTGCCTTTCCTTCAGCCAGGCTCTCCACTTATCTGGAGACATAACTGCAGCGCGAAAACCACAAGCACATAAGGAACACCTACAGACACGGACAATCGCTGGAAGTCACCTACATGCTCAAAAGCTCGTTTTACTGAAGTTCTGCACTTATCGTCAAACCGTAATGTCACCCTCCCATTCTCACAAATTTATCTTTTTTGTGTGAAGACCTGTGAATGTTAAAACACGCGGTGGCTCTCAGATAAATGTCTCGCTCGAATGACGGATCTGAAACGCGCAGGTAGAACCACTTGTAGTATGCCTCCTGCAGGCTCTCATGCACACCTATGTGAGCGGGCTGATATCTCTTTCTCTGCCCCCTTCCTCTATTCTAATTTTTGTGCAGTTTCCTCCTTTTTTTCACCCCGCGCCGGGTAGCATTTCAAATTTCTAAATAACCAATTATTTGTATTTGTAACTAAGGGGAGAGGGGGGGGGGGAGGTTTCTCTCAAACTGTGACATCAACAGCGCCACCGCGATCCAAATCACAGCCGCCTGTGTGATAGCCAAGCGACTGTGCCTACTCGTCTGTGCAATCGTGCGGACCACAGGTCGCACCAAGGCAAAACGAACACAAAATGCCTGCCTTAATAACTAAGAGCTCCTCTCCTTGTCTTCGAATGCGGGCGCCTCTCCCAAAGAGAAAGTGAAAAGGAGAGAACAGTAGTGAGAGTCCGAAGGGCTTCTTACCAAACGCGTTGCACTCGATCGATTGCCCGCACTTTCGTTAATTGCTCCGTTAATTAGCGGATCAGCCGGGTGAACGCTTATCACAACTGTTTGCCAAGTGTCTCTCGCTGCAAGCGGTGAATCCTTAAGGGTAAGGCGAGAGCAATGATCAGGCTCAGGTGAGTGATTATGCTGCTATTTCACTCGGACTTTAAGTAGGGTAATTACCTTTTCCTTGCCTCCTTACGAGCGCAGGAAGCACCTCATAAACCTACTTGAAAAGTCTAGTCCGGAACTGGAGCCCAAAGTCGCATGTTTGGCGTGCGTTTCATGCGTTGTAAAACGATGTTCAAGGTTTGAGGCAAGCTCTAGTGGAGGGCACTGGATCAATTTCGGCACCTGGAACGTAATAATTTAGCGATTCAATTTGGATTTTATTCCACTTTTTTTTTCGTCTTTGTGAGTTGCTGAACGGACACCACGCTTCCGTCATCCCTGAGCTTGAACTAAGATGGAGCATGGGGAGTGGCGACGGCTGAGTCATTTATTTATTTATTTATTTATTTATTTATTTATTTATTTATTTATTTATTTATTTATTTATTTATTTATTTCCAAATACTGTTAGCCCTTGCGGGCTGTTACCGGGTGGGAATGGTGCAATCAATCAATATAACACAGTTCAAGCTCTTTTACAGAGGTTTCAAGTGAGCAAGTTTTGTCGAATACGCGTCAGTCAAGGTTATTCCATTCTATAACTGCTTTGGGCAGAAACGAAAACTTGTAGAACGTCAACTTTTGACGTCTATGTCAAAAGTATAAAAAATGGATTATATTCCATTTTTTAATCAAACCAGGATTGTTGCGTTATGTCGGTCCAAGGGTTCTTTATCTTTAGCATGCACCAAAGAGTAAGCGCAAGAGCATTGTTGCATTTGTCGCGCACTGAAATGCAGCCGCCAAGGCCGGAATCAAGTCTAGCTTTCTCGGGCAAAAATTTTGAAAATTGGAAAATTGTTAGACACTGTTATGAAAATATTGAGTGTTATGGTCCCTTATTCTGATATGTTGCGAAATCTTTCTTTCAAAGTGTTTCCAGCGATCGCATCGAACAGTTAAAACTGCCATAGAAAACCAACTGGGAACGCTTTTGACGACAGCAAAAACGTTAATAGAAAAACAAATACAAAACTGCCATCGGGTGATCTGCGAATATACTGATTGTTACATTGAAATCTTGCATTATATGAAAAACTGCGTTCATAAATGGTTTCCCGCTCAAAAATGCTTTCGTCCAGTATTGCTGGGTATGCGATACCGTGACATTGAGCTCAGATGGCGAACGCTATACTCACTAAAACCGCAGATGTTAATACGGTCCCTACTCAATAAGGCGAGCAGGAAAATTAACAGTCGGGTTCTCAATACTCGAGCGCTGCTCAATAGCCCGATGTCTTTCCGTGTACTGCAAAGGCGGTCGTATTTCGCCGCCGACCGTGCCGCACCGAATCTGCTGAGGCCGTCAAGCACTCGCTTCCGTGGGTTACTCGATCTCCATTCCTCGTAAGCTCGGCGGCGGCGTCGGGCGGTTGCCGCCGAATGACCCTCCCAAATCTCCGCCGAAGGTCAACCTCTGTTGAGCGGCGAAGCGCCGACGGACGGGCGGCCTTACCAACGGGATTGTCACGGGCGTCGCCGGCTTTCCGCGACACCGGCATGACTCAGTTTAAGCGGTAAAACAACGCACCGCGCTGGCTCACAAATACCAGCTAAATCCGGACGCGGGCAAAGCGTTTCTCCTAATCTTAGTTGCGTAACCCTCAATCCCTCATCGTCGTGGTTTTGGTCGTCAATGCTTCCATACTAATTGGCGAAGAGTGTTACGGCGACATGTGTGCGGAGTCTAGCGCCTGGTCGTTTTTCGACCACAGCTTTGACCGACGAAGCCACGGTGACCGGGTGAAGTACCGAGCTCTAAAACGACCAAAATGGCGGGGCACTGGGGCCCGTTGGTTACCCGCCATGTCCTAAAGAAGCGAAGAACTCCATGATGATGGGAGAGGGTAAGAGAAATAGGGAGAGGTAATTCCATCGTTACATGGGCATTGAATGTGTTCTCTGTCTTCCCAGATCTACAAACAGTTGGAACCGTGACCTCTATCCCGATATGTGAAGTAGCAGAGCACTGTAGAGGAGTGAGTAAGGCTGGAGCTTGACCTTGAGGTGCTTGACTTTTGTGAGTCGATAAACGCAGAACGAGAAAGACATTCAAGAAAACGTCGTTAACGTCTTCCAATGTCCCTGCCCTTTGCAGTGATTCTTGTGAAAATATAATTCTCTCAGTATCGACGCTACCGCTATATTATGACGTAACCAGAAACTCCCGCATTTACCTGCAGTTCCATCAACACGTTAACATGTTGCCTTCGTGGCTGTAGATAGTGGACTGTTATGTTCGGGGCTGCTGCCTATGATGTCCATTATGTAACGACGTAGTGCAGGTGGGCCTCACGTGTATTGGCGTTAGAGGCAGCGTTTTCATGGGGTGTGCACAGACCAGTCTGCAAACGATGCAGCAGTGTTATGCGGAGAACAATGAGTAAACCATGCAAGAGTGCAAACTGTGAAACATACAGGCACTTGTCGGCGAACAGCACAAATGCCTTGGAGAATTGCTCCAGTTGCTTTGGTAACTTTGATCGGCACGTCAGTCCAGCAATTTGACGAGTTCTGTATCTGCACCCCAAAGTTGTTAAAACGGTTGCACCTAGGGAGCTTAAAACCATCTTGGCCCGTGAGCGAATGGTGAGGTTGGCACTTGAATCGAAGAGAATTGAAGAGGAGAAAGATTTTCACCAGCACTGAGCACGTTTCGGCTGCTTTTCTAAGCGAGATAGAACGGAGCTTTCGAGGGAGATAAAAAGTTTCGTCCACGCAACGACAGACTCCTCGGGCCGGCACCCTGCAACAAAGATTATGCCATCCATCGCACTGGAGACCCCATGATGCAGTACCGCTTGCAGAAGTGCGGCTAAATATACTTTGTACCTTTCAGACCTTTTTTTATCTCTTTTCCATATCTTTCAGCGTTATCAAGGCAAGCTTCAAGTGGGCAAGTGCTATTGCCTTATCGCAACGCAGCCTTGGAGTAGAATCTCTCGAATTGACAGTGTAGCGTACCGCGTGGCAGAATCTGGACGAGATCCGGAAAGCAGCCCCAGGGAGAAGCCATGAAATAACACTGAAGACATATCAGCGCCTGTCAATACCTTCAATGTTCTTTTGTGTCCCATTGCTTGTACTGTTCTCCGGAAAGTGCTAGCAGAAACACGCCTTGATCCAGATAAACCGCGGCATCGTACAAGGCCTTTGTATAAGGCGAGGGAGATGTTCAGGACGCCTTCTATCTGGACTGCTGCAAACCGGTCCCGCTGCCACTTCCACCGGGCTAGCGCAAGGTGCAACGCCGCAGTCCAGCGACTAACATGGCGACGCCCAGGGAGCTCTTTCCAAAGGTCTATAGTGTCCAATTTAAGTTAGAGATCCGCATACGCCAGGTTCTAGATTCAAGATGCTGGTGTTGCCGCAGAGCATTTTTGGCTTTCGAAGGCCCGCAGTGGTGACTTAGTGGTTTGAGCATCCGTTTCGTTCGGTATCAAGTGCCGGCCGGTACTCACCGGTTTTTCAGTGGGCACGAGTCTCCCACTGGCAAAATGCTTGGAAAAAGGGCCATTGGCTTCATTTTGCGCATACTGTACAAACGCGTTGGCCATGGTGCTCTTTGACCAGGCTACTCTTGCGTGCCGTTTATTAAAATAATCATCATTATGTGTTTTTGAAATAACGGACAGGGAGGTAGAGAGGAGGAGGAGGAGGAAGGAGGGGCAGGGAGGTTAACCCTGTGGATCCCTGCGAATGTTCGTGAAAGAACATATCAACAACAAATTTACGAATGGTCGAACCAACTAAAACCAACAGCACGGATACGCTGGTGAAACATTGTCAAGCGTGGATATGAACACAAATATGTATTTGTGCTCCGCGAACACCAGAATCAGAGCCCAGTCGTTTGCCATGCAAGCCATATATAGCATTTTTGGACAAAAATTTTTAATATTGAACAGTTGTAAGATAATGTTATTGAAATTTTGAACGTAATGGTCCATTCTTCTGATGTATAGCCAAATCTTCCTTTTAAAGCGTTTCCATCGACCGCATCAAGCAGTCAAAACTGCCATATAAAACTACTGGGGAATGTTTTTGACGACGGCGAGAACATTAGTCGCAAAAAAATTAGAAGCCTGCCCATGGGAGATCTGTGGATGTATTGATTGTTATAGTTAAATCTTACAATATTTGAAAAAAACTGCGTTCGTAAACTCTTTCTCGTTCAAAAATGATTTTGGCGCAGAATTGTTGGGTATGTTAGTATGAATGACTGAAATGTACTGGGACCCGCCAAGAGATCTAAACACCGAATTAACACTTGTGTCAAGATTTCACTGATACCCCGCAAAAGAAACCGTTTCCTACTGTTCTCAACTCGTCGGCTAAACTGCACGCCATGAAGGGCGGGGACGAAAAAAAATTCTCCACTTGCATTTAAAGTTAGCAGGACCACCGGAAACAATGCAAGAAGATCGATAATTGCTAGTTATTTGCTCTTTTTCTGCAACGGTTTTCATTGCGGTCACACGGCCTCATTCGCCTGGCTGCTAATTCCATTCACTTCTTCGTTACCAACCAAAGTGCACCGTAGACCAACGATTTTTATCATTTTGAAAATTCCTTTCAATTTCAAACATCGTTTAGCGTTTTCTAACGGCGCCTGCGCGCACACACAGAGAGCGTAAAACGATTCAGCCTTTTACACTGTCTTTGAAGCTCTTCCTTGAGCGCCCTAGAGCCTCGGTCCAGGAAACCCGGCATGTCCCGGTTACACGCACGCCAAGAGGTTGTCGCCATTGTCCGCGCGACTCCGTTTCGCGGACTCAATGCGCCCAATCGTCACGCGACGCGGCACGGTCGGTCCGTGCGAGACAGAAATAGAACGGCCAATCACCTCCTTCAATACGGGCTGAGGTCAGCCTATTCTGGAAGCATGGCCACTAGGAGGTCGCGGCCCGTTTGGGTCAGCGGTCCATGCTGCCCACGCGTGGGGTGAAACCCACAATTGGGCATGTGTACTCTCATTCTATTTCACTCCCTACGTGTGCAAATTTGGCGTTGTAAATAGTGTCTCGAGGCAAAGAGTTCTTAGCTCGCACGCAATACCTCGCATTGGTTCTCCGGGTGTACAAAATTAGTTCCAAGAGCATGCCAACGTTGTACCTACGCTGGCCCAATATTGGCAGAACTGCAATATTGGCAGAACTGACAGCAACATTTTCTTATACTGGCACTTGCCTAAAGCGCTACGCAATTCAATGTTCAGCCGATGCGACAGCCAATGCTGTGCCAATATCAAATAACAACCAACTCGAAGACAATGTTATGCCATTACGACAGGCAAGGTATAGATGATCTTAAGCCGATGTACAGTGACGTTCGAGCACTGCTTGCCCCGATGTATTCAGGTGATTGCCATTGTTGACCCAGTCTAAACCCAACTTACGAACAACCTATGAAACTATCAATGCGCGTTGAACGAGACGCGGCTGTGATGTCAAATAGCACATATGTACCACTTTGTAGGATTTCGCACCTGGGCTGTGCTCGTCTGGGGTTTTTCAATGATTCATATACCGGATGTCCCAGCTAACTTCAGCCGAGGCCTAAAAAGTAAAATCTTAAAGGCAGGGGAGGGAAACCAGTGGCATATTGCTGGCAGCCACCTTGCGCACCAGAGGGCAATTTTTTGTGTTTCAATTAATTAAACAATTTATTAATTAATACTATTTACCTATATTATTAACTAGTCGCTTTAAACTATGAATGGGATTCGCAAAGTTAGAGAGCAGCTCCAGAAATTCCCTATATTCACCAACGTACACACAGGAATTCCGAATTCATGGGAGACAGTGTTGTCAAATATTTAGGGGAATCCCCCCAAGGAGGAGTATATGTGTAATAAAAGAGTAATTACTCATTGGCATCCACCCGAGCGCAGCCATATGGCTACAAAGGAAAGCTATACAGCTTTTTCAGAAACTTCGTAGTTAAAAAAATTTTTTCCTGGTGCGAGGTTCAAACCCGGACCACCGCTTCACCACAGCAGTCGCTCTACCAAGCTTTCCTTTGTAGCCGTATGGCTGCGCTTGTGTGGATGTCAATGAGTAATTACTCCCTTATTATTACTTCATGGGAGACCAGCCCATCCATACCAAGTTACCATGGCCCCGCACCATTCGCTTAAATGGCAATTCGTTGTGGTGGGAAGTACACCACTAAGGAAAAGAGGCTCCCTTCCGTTCTGCGCTTGACTTTCGAGCTTAGCTGCTCCTTGTGGTTGCTCCCCGTGCTTCGTTAGTTGCATCACAAACGGCAAAAATAAAATATGTTAAAGGCATTTTAAGTGAACTGCAGTTAGAACTGCAGCGGGTTGGGATGGAAGGTTGAACAGTACAGCAGCATGGTGTCAGGGCTGTCGCAACAGCCGCACTACCGCCTTAGTAAAAAGAAAAAAGAAGATGGTCCAAGGGGTTTTGACCAATGTTCTAGGTTTTAAAGTCATTGACCGAAGTGTTCGGGATGTGGTTTTGCGGGGGAAAAAACCTAGAAGCATGAGAGGACATGCGTTCCTCATCTGCTGCAATCAGTGCCAGCTGATTGGCTATCAAGACGATGCAGAAATATCTTTTTTTCGCTAATCAGTATTCCATAAACGTTTCTCCATCACTGTACTTTGGACATGAACGACGCTTCGGGCCTCGAATCGCGGAAACGCGACGCACTGGCCACTTCCTATACTCTCTCGGTTCACACGTTCTTTCGCTGTCACTGCTCGAAAATCTGCTCCACGCGGCCCCGGCGTCATCGCACTCGGACGTTGTAAACAACGTTTCCACTCCGCTCGTTACGGACCAAGGCCCTGTCACGCAGAAACAACACACAAGCAACGAACAAGGCCCTGCATCTAAAGGGCTTGTCGGCAGCCGCCGCGATCTGGCTCCCCAAAACAAGGGCAGATAAGATAGCGGGAGACACGCTAGTTTTTTGTTTTGTTTTTTCGGCACCCTATCTTTAGACCACGTGTAGCACCCGCATATTTTCGAGGGTCAAAACGAGCGCTCCCAGCCGCGGCGTGTTGTCGTTCGGTCGACGCGTCCCGTCACGGACACTGGGACGGCCTGCTAATCCTTGCCGCGGCTAGGTTTCCTCGAGAAACAACACGTCGTGGCAGGGCCCACAAAAGGCGACAATCTCTGGCACGGGACAATATCGGCCTGTTTCTGAGCCGTTCTTTTTTTAGAATGACAGCTTCGTAAGTGACTTTCTCCGCCGGGGAAAGCAGCATCACATATGTCACAAACGAAATGCCCCGCCCCGTTCCGCGCCCTGTACAAGAGAAGCCTGCACAGGTGTAAGTGATCGATGCAGCCTTAGCCGAAAGTGCACAAATCAGGGGCATAGCGTCTGAGTTGCGTACTGGGACTCTTGTAGAGCACGCGGAATTTCAAAGCTCCGGGCTCCTGAAATGAGGGCCCACCAGAGCATTCTATGCATTAAACGTTTCTCTCTCTCTCTCTCTCTTCGCCGTGGTCAGGACAAGAGTCATCACTTTCAAGAGGTTTTGAATCGAGACACGCTGCACTGTCTAGAAGCAAACCGTTTGGTAGGTGTACTTTTGTCAATAGGTCTATGTGCATCCTTTATCAAAAATCAGAGCAAAGGGGGACTTGCTTCCGGGCCACGTGATGCAGCTCGTTACAGATACCAAGCTTTGAACCTGAGCATGTTCTGAACATTAATATTCAGAAAACCAAAGTAATGTTCAATGGTCTCGGAAAGGAACAGCAGTTTACATTTGGTAGCGAGGCGCTAGAACTTGGTAAGCGAATAGGCCTACTTAGGCAGGTAGTGACCGCAGATCCGGATCACCAGAGGGAAATAACTAGAAGGATAAGAATGCGGTGGAGCGCATATGGTAGGTTCTCTCAGATCATGAATGGCAGTTTACCAGTATCCCTCAAGAGAAAAGTGGTTTGGTTTAGTTTATGGGGGTTTAACGTCCCAAAGCGACTCAGGCTATCAGAGACGCCGTTGTGAAGGGCTGCGGAAATTTCGACCACCTAGGGTTCTTTAACGTGCACGGACATCGCACAGCACACGGGCCTCTAGAATTTCGCCTCCATCGAAATTCGACCACCGCGGCCGGGATCGAACCCACGTCTTTCGGGCCAGCAGCCGAGCGCCATAACCACTGAGCCACCGCGGCGGCTAAGAGAAAAGTGTACAACAGCTGTATCTTATCGGTACTCACCTGCGGAGCAGAAACGTGGAGGCTAATGAAAAAGGTTCAGCTTAAGATAAGGACAACGCAGCGAAGCTATGGAAAGAAGAATGGTAGGTGTAACGTTGAGAGACCGGAAGCGGGCAGAGTGGGTGAGGGAACAAACGCGGGTTAATGACATCCTAGTCGAAATCAAGAGGAAGAAATGGGCTTGGGCAGGGCAGCGTACGTAATATGAAGGCAAGATAACCGCTGGTCCTTAAGGGTAACGGAGTGGATTCCAAGAGAAGGCAAGCGTAGCAGGAGGCGGCAGAATGTTAGGTGGGAGGATAAGCTTAAGAAGTTTTCGGGGATAAAGTGGCCGCAGCTGGCAAAGGACAGGGTTAATTGAAGAGGCATGGGAGAGGCCTTTGTGCTGAAGTGGGCGTAGTCAGGCTGATGATGGTTCTACAAGAGTACCACTGCGCAACTCGGAAGCAAACCCCCTGGGTTGCGTACTTTTGACAAATTCTGCATATCAATGAAAAAGGGGAGGGGGGAGGCACCTCTAGTCATGTAACTCAGGTGGGACTGGGGGGCGGCGAAGAGTCCAGAAGGTGTTTAAGGCGGCAGCTGCTATTTCGGAAGGAAACTACAGCATCAAGTGTGTGCTCGCGGGACACATCCGGACATTCTTTCGGAGGCAGCAACAACGACTTCGCCTGCTGCTTTTGCTTCCTGTTTACCTTCTTTTTTTTACTGCGACCGTGGTTATTGACTCAAGGAGTCAGGAAGGACGGAGACCTCGCAGAGAGCGTGAGATTGGAAGTGGAGAAGAAAGTGGAAGACCAAAGCCAGTGGCTGATTGGATATGGTGCTTGGCCGCAGAGCGCGATAAATGTCGTGGGATCGAATCCAGTCCGCAGCTGCTGCGTTTTGGTAGATGCCAAATGCAAACAGCGCCAGTTCGCTGTGTGATGTCTGCAAGTGGTTGTGATCGAACCCCAGGTAGTCAAAATTTATCCAAAGCCCTCCACTATGGCGTCTCCCACAGTCCATGTGCAACTTCTATATACCATACCATTTCCTTTGGCTCTTCCTTTTAGTCCTGCCTCGTTTCCCTCAGAGCATGTTTCGGCTCTCCACCCTGAGTGAGACAATAACCTTTCCTTTCCTTATAACTAATCGTTATATTATCATTGAACCGACGAGCAGAATAAACGTGAACGGAGAGTGGCAGATGCAGAGCGGGTGACAGTAAGACGCGCTATAGGCTACCTGAGGCACAAAGTGGAGCAGACAGACAACATCATGAATTATGTTCAAACGAAAACGACCACAATAAATTAAACCGGGTGTGATGTTTGGCAACTGTCTTCTCATTGTTCACTGTCTAGGTCTAAAGCGACACTTCAGTTAGCATATAAGCCTCAATGTGTGTTCCGCAGTGTAAATTTTTAATGACGCTCAAGGGATGTGTTCGGGTAGTGTGACCGTTTGCTGTCTGTGTGCAGCAACACGTGAAAGCAGAGCGTTCAGCGTCTAGGCTATCGCTCTCCCCTTACGGGGTATGGCAAAGAACCGGGAATTCAACATTCGAACGGACCTACAGTCATACCTTTACAGCGATACACCTTTGTAACGGGCATTCTCCGACGTAGACAGCGTCGGTAGTAACGAGTCTTCCGCGTTTCACCTGCTTCATAAAGATAAGGCGCGAACTTTGGAGCGTAGGCTGTTATACAGGTGGGGGGGGGGGGGGGTGCTGTATCATCAGGAAAGCCCCGCAGGCAGCGACCGCCGCATATCGCAATTTCGCACACAGAAGTACCCGCCGCGGTGGCTCAGTGGTTAGGGCGCTCGACTACTGAGCCGGAGTTCCCGGGTTCGAACCCAACCGCGGCGGCTGCGTTTTTATGGAGGAAAAACGCTAAGGCGCCCGTGTGCTGTGCGATGTCAGTGCACGTTAAAGATCCCCAGGTGGTCGAAATTAATCCGGAGCCCTCCACTACGGCACCTATTTCTTCCTTTCTTCTTTCACTCCCTCCCTTATCCCTTCCCATACGGCGCGGTTCAGGTGTCCAACGATATATGAGACAGATACTGCGCCATTTCCTTACCCCCAAAAAACCAATTATTATTATTATTATTATTATTATTATTATTATTATTATTATTATTATTATTATTATTATCACACAGAAGTAAGGTATGGGCGATGGATATGGGACTTCCATTGCAACGGCCTGGGCATACGGGGGATTTCCATACGAAAATCCTATATGGGCGTTGTAAATGCAGATCTTATAGCACTGAATACGGGACACGTCTGAGGAAACGAAGCCCTGTATTTTCATAATGATCCCGAATCATCTAATCGAATTAGATGCAGGTGGAGGTAACTGCTTCCTGTTGGGCATTTGTCTTCGCGACCGGTGAAAGAGCTGGAGATCGGCCAATACAACTACGGGACCGTTGCTGTTGAGGACATTATCGCCACAGAAATGTCAAGGCGCCTCCCTTCGAAGCTGACTCAGCGAAAAGATAAGAGGAGAACTCATGAGTTCCTGGACTTCTCTCTTAAAAGATGAGATATGCACACGCACCCGAGAAAAAAAAACCGACACGGTCCATTTCCCCTGCAGGCTCTTGAAAGAAAAAAAAAACACGGCGAAACGAAATCAACTGGACGAAACTGGGCCAACTCGCGGGAATCTTGCAAGCCGTCTGTGACGTCACGGCGATGGCGCGACGCGCCATAGCGCACGCACTCTCCGTGGAATCCGCCGCTAACCCAGACACCCAAGTCAAGAGCCTTCCTCCCAGCAACCACAGCACCATCAACACTGCCCTGGCAATTTGGGCGTCGGAAGATTCTCCAAAACCTGCCACTGACCGAAGTGACAGAGAAGCACTCTCTCCTTCTCATCCCACCCACGCACCCTGCAGCCTCCTTTTTTCTTCCTCCTCACCCTCTACCAACTGCAGCTTCTTCTTTGCGACCCTCGAAGGAAGAGGGGCTCGAAATTGTCGATAAGCAAGCAAAGAAGACACGCTGCTTGCTGTCACCTCACACATCGCGATAGTTGCATAGCACGCACGACTAAGACACCACCGTCGTGCCAGTGAACCTCATAGGAGCGGTGGGCTCCTTTGGAGATAAGATGCCCTGGAAGCAACAACAACGGCGACATAAAAAAAATAAATAGTTTTCGCATGTCGTCCTGTGTTGCAATACGCGGAAGAGTATTTGCGCCCCCTGACAACAAGGGAGAAGGAATGGAGGGTAGTAAGAGAGAGGAGGCTCAATTTCGTCCCTCAAGAAGGCGGGGGTAGAAGGGGGGGGGGGGTGATTACGTCATACGATTGTCTTATCTGTCTTCTGTATCGCGGTTCCGCTTCTTGACCTGCTATCTCACCTCCTCCTGTCTTTGGGGGTTAAGGTGTTTTAGGAAAAGCTGGCTTCAGTGTTTGCTCCACCACTACAGACATTGCTGGGCAAATTTCTTTGCCATTTTTGGGGACAGTGAGATAAGACAGACATCCGACTCCGACCATTGTGGAAACCTGGCGCGACTTTTTTTTTCTGTTTAGTTATCTGTGGTCTCTATCACTTTCGAGTACAGGGGCCGTTTCAGTGTGCAAATAATGCAGCCAGTGTCGTAGAAATAGCACTTTCCTGTATTAAACTTTAGTTTTGTTCTTGTATAGATCGGCTTTGCAGGATGATGATGTTCAGCGCAGAGCCCCTGAGTAGTCTGCGGACATCGACAATGTCGACGTTCCTCACCGACTTTTGACGTTAGAATGATTGCAAAGCTTTGCTTTCGATAATTTTACTTCGGAGAAATTCAATAACGCTGTTTATTGCTACTGCTATGTTTTGTCCTCTTCTTTTGTAAACTTTCGGTGAATTGTGCCAACGAAGAACACCCATGTCATCTTTTGACTTCCATCGGGGCTGACGGCGTGAACATTGTTATATTTCTCTCTATGTGGTGACGTCAGCAGGATATTCAGTTAAACACACAAAATGATGGCTGAGCGATACTCAATTTCACTGCCACTGCTCATAGTATACCTATGAGCGAAGTCATTCAGCACGAAATACTAGCAATGTCCTTTAGCTCTGCAAAACAGTTCTTCTACTCTCAAAACAAGGCTTTACTGTTCTTCACTCGAATGGTTCCTGGAAAAGATGAGGTTCTGAAAAACCTAAGGTGCGACGCAGTGTGCAGCCATTATGCAAAGAACCCGTTAAGACTCTCTGACTAGAGGCTTTATTTACTGCGTGTGCCCGTCACAATGCCTCATTCGCACTTAGTGCTTGTTACGCTGGCCGTTGAAAATAATAGCAGTGTGCCTGCTCACGTGACGTTAAACCGTAGGTTAGTGAGCAACGCTGGCGTCATACCACGTGAAGTTTTCCCCAAAGACGCAGCCAAAGTTTCGCCAGAAAACACCTCAGCGGCCGAGTGGACAGCAGGCCCTGCTAACCGTGAGGCGAACAACTCATTAGACAGCGCCTAATGACCAAGCGGGACATCGTTAATCCGCGACTAATTGGAACACATACTTATCGAAACGACGCAACAAGGGCTCACGGTCTACTCACGAGGCGGAAAGTCCACAAGGTCGCGGGGGTGGGACTTTGCCTGGAATCAACTCCTGTTGAAAGCGGACTGCTGACAAGATATGCGCGGATACCAATTAAGCTCCTGGCTTTTCGCGAAGAAACTTCGCGGAAGTCCAAGGGCACCAACATGGCCCATACCAGTCGACTTTTCGGGCGTCTGACACGGATTTGATATTTTTTATTTTTATTTACATAATACTGCACACCTCGTGTGGTCCAAGCAGGAACGGCCGATAAGAAGGCATATTTACAAACGCCATAAAATTAGTACATAGACAAAAGGTTTGACACATGACACAAATGAACGAAACAAGTCAAAGGAAATACATTGCACATCAATTTGCACATCAAAATTCATTGCTAACAGTCCTTTTAAAACTCTCACTTCAGACAATCTCTTCAGGCAGTGCATTCCACTCGTTTATTGTGCGCGGAAAGTATGTGTATTTAAACGAGTTTCTTTTCTCGAAATACGGTGTTAGGGCATGGGTATGTTGGTGACGGGTTTTTGGGTGTTTGGGAAGAAGCAGTTGAGGCGGAGAGAAGAATTTAAGAAGAAATAGTGTTTGGCAAATGCTTGCAATGCACATTGCGTGATATCGCGCTAACAATGATCGGCACATAGACGCGCATAAGTGTAAAATATGCCTTTGAAGACACCGTCAGACACAAAAGTCTTGACAGTTGGCACTTGCGAAAAAAACGAAAAGGTTATTAAAGGGTGTGTGTGTGTGTGTGTGTGTGTGTGTGTGTGTGTGTGTGTGTGTGTGTGTGTGTGTGTGTGTGTGTGTGTGTGTGTGTGTGTGTGTGTGTGTGTGTGTGTGTGTGTGTGTGTGTGTGTGTGTGTGTGTGTGTGTGTGTGTGTGTGTGTGTGTGTGTGTGTGTGACTCCCTCACCATGACGGCTTAGTGAGTCTGGCGTTCGAATGATGACCTTGAGGACGCGGGGTCGAACCCCCGGCCGCGACGTTGTAAGCGTTAACGAGCCCCATGCGGTCGAAAAAAACCCGGAGCCCCTTCCCTGCGGTGTCCCTCATAGCCCACGTGATAACTCGGGACGTTCAACCCCACATGCAATACAATACCCACAAAAACCTGCCCTCCGTCTGGCCATCTCTGACGGAGAAAGACGACGGGTACGTCATTTCCGGTTCCGCCTCAACGCAACCCCGAACACGCATTTTTTTAGAGCGCGCCCTCTAGTTTCTTTCACCAGAAAGCCGTGGGAGCAGGTTGAAACGACAGGAAGACGACTCAGCACGGGTCACACGCGGTCAAACCGAAAACAATAAACCTTAGTAAACTAGCAGATTCGCTGTAAACTGCACCGGCGCTTTTTATTCGAGATTCCCGCGAAAAGGAACCATGTGGTACATACCGCGATAACCTAACTACACATGGATCTACGCGTACCAGTGGCTTCACACTAAAGATCCGTCGATTTTACCCAAAGAAGACACTACTGGCGCCATCTGGCGGCGGCGGCTGTGGCGGGCTTGTGAAAGTGATACGACTCCTTTTTTTTTTTTCTGTTGAAGCGCGATGGCAGTGCACTTGCAGCGTTTAGCCAATGCGTGTTAACGAACCCTGCAGGCTCGCGGTCGTAGTATACGGCGGGATCGGCCAAAGCGGCCGACTTCCTCTGCACCGCTCGCGTTTCGGCGACACAAAGCCCACCCTTTGTAGTCTCGTCGTGTACGCGGACCCTCTAATGAGTATGGAAGACAGCGGCCGAGACACATGCATCAGAAACAAGTCGCGCCGCATTATACCGCGCGCCATCGGGTTCCCGCTGCAAAAACCAGCGTCGCAGCATTCAAATGAACGCCTTTTTACTGTTTGAAGATGGCCGATTTATCTGCGGAAGCTAGTGTGAAGCTTTAGGCCTATTTAAGCCTTTTTTTCTCTCCCTCTTTCTCATAACTTGTCTTACTTCACCACCGATCTCTTCGGCAGAATGAAAATAAAAAAACAAGACCCCTACCCCGCCTTCCGGGAACTCAGCCACGCAGTGTAAACGGCCTACGTCAAAGCAGACGATTCGCTTTCACGGAGGCAGTCGGCATTTCCTGGGAGGGGCCAGCTCGGCAGCTGGTCTGAGAACGACGTTGATGTAACGTCGGCGTTACAAACGAATGACGTAATCTGGGATGCCCGAAGGTCTGGGCCACTACTGGACCCATTCATGCTTTTTAAAAAGCGGGAATATGTAGACGATTCTCCTGTGCCGTGTAGTTTGAGGTTAAATCGTCACAATTTTGAGAGACCGATTCATTTCGCGTGAGCTGTCTTTTCTTCAGCTCGAGGCATTTGCAGTTCTCTTGAACGAAAAAGAAAATTAAAAAAATGCTCGTAATGATTGACGAAGAGGTAAAACTTTAAGGGAGGCACCTGTGTTTCAGTGTTTTCGAGAATGTGTGGATGTTACTGATATGTGACGCTTTGGCATGGTTATTGCCCTTAAATGAAGAGATTACCGAAAAATCAAAATGTCATGTGAGAATTATTTGCCTTTAATTATCTCGCAGTCATATTCTCTTTTCGCATTTACTTTACACTAAAGTTCACTTCGCCATCCAGTCTTGCTATCACGCATTCTTTAAAAAGGGCAATTTCGCAGTTACCCTTGACATCAACAGCAGGCCCGCATTGATTCCACATTCTTTTTTGCTCCAGCTTTATTCTTACCTTTATGTGTGGTGGCTACAGAGTTTGAAGTCACATTTCGGTCGCTTGCGTTTATGTCTCCCCTTCATTACCGGCCATGATCTCTTCGCAGACGAATGCTATCTGCCTCGAACAGCAAAAACGAGCAACTGCTCAGCCGCATACGGAGTCATTTCCAACTCGGGGCCCGACCGAGGTCCACGCACGGCTAGCAGCCAGTCTTAAGCGCTAACTTATGCTTCACCAAACCTCATTCTACCAGCACTGCCTCAGGGGAACGACACTTCAATCTGCATGGGGCCGGAACTGCTCCGGGTTTTAAGACTCCGTGGCCTCCTATACGGGCTTGAAAGCAGTGTGTTCTGGTTTGGCGAGCACCCCGGCAGCAGAGACACTTTGGCAAGCCGTATAAACCATTGAAATTTCAAGAGGCCGATTCGCTTCGCGTGAGCTGTCTTTCTTTCGCGCGGGGAATTTGACCTAGTGAACGTAGACGATACCGATTCGGAACCGGGTCGCGTGAGGAGTCTTGCTGCTGCCGCGGTGACGAAAGAGGAAGTCGCCGTACGCCTTTGACTCGCTCGCGCTAGTCGGCTTTTCGAAAGGGCCAGGACTGACAAAGTCGAACGAAGAAAGACGTGAGAGCCGTTTCCTCAGCTAACTCTCGGCTGAATGCCTTATCTCGCCGAAACCATCCAGCGCTACAGGAGCTGTATAGCTGGCGTAACCTATTTTGTTTGTTTGTTTCTTTCCTTTCTTCCTTCCTTCCTTCTTTCTCTGTTTTCTTGCTTTCTTTTTCTTTCTTTCTTTCTTTCTTTCTCCCTTCCTCTCCTTCATTCTTTCTGCATTCTAGCTGTCTTTCTTTCTTCCTTTCTTTCTTACTTGCTTCATTCCTTCTGTTCTTTCTTCCTTTCTTTCTTACTTGCTTCATTCCTCCTGTTCTTTCTTCCTTCCGTCTTTTCTTCTTTCCTTCCTCTCTTCCTTCCTTTTTTTCTCCTTTTCTTTATTTCTCCTCCCTTCCTTCCCTTCTTCCTTACTTTCTTACTTGCTTCATTCCTCCTGTTCTTTCTTCCTTCCGTCCTTTCTTCTTTCCTTCCTCCCTTCTTTCCTTTCTTTCTCCCTTTCTTTATTTCTCCTCCCCTCCTTCCTTCTTCCCTTCCCTCCTTTCTTCCCTTCTTCCTTTCTTTCTTGCTTCATTCCTCCTGTTCTTCCTTCCTTCCGTCCATTTCTTCTTTCCTTCCTCCCTTCTATCCTTTCTTTCTCCCTTTCTTTATTCCTCCTCCCCTCCTTCCTTCTTCCCTTCCCTCCTTTCTTCCCTTCTTCCTTTCTTTCTTTCTTGCTTCATTCCTTCTGTTCTTTCTTCCTTCCATCCTTTCTTCTTTCCTTCCTCTCTTCCTTGCTTTCTTTCTCTCGTTCTTTATTATTCCTCCCCTCCTTCCTTCTTCCCTTCCCTCCTTTCTTCTCTTCTTTCCTTCTTTCTTTCTTGCTTCATTCCTCCTGTTCTTTCTTCCTTCCGTCCTTTCTTCTTCCCTTCCTTTCTTTCTCCCGTTCTTTATTCCTCCTCCCTTCCTTCCTTCCTTCCCTCCTTTCTTCGCTTCTTTCCTTCTTCCTTCCTTTCTCCCTTACTTCCTCTGCTTCTTGCTTTCTTTCTTCCTTCCTTTCTTTCCTTCATACTTTGCAGCCTCAAGCGAGGCTTGAGAAAGGTTCCCGCTCTAGATGACGCAGCCGGCGCAGTGAAGAAACACATCAATAGTCACGCACTTTCAATACACTGGAATACAAATATTTGCATGCAAAAGCAGCAGACACGGAGGATTATCCCGCGTGCATGTAAATTACAGTGGACTTTTAAGTGAAACTCGTTAGGTGGCTGGCAAATAATTATTCGTGACTCACGTTGGAAGTGTGTCTCCACCTGACCAAGTAACTCAACCTCATAAGCAACGCTCAGCACCTATTTAAATTATTTTTTTTTCTTGAACAACACCGTGCTGAATAAAATAGCACGCCCTTTATACATCTTTGCACACACAGACCATGCTGAATGACCAGATGTTAAGAAATAGGAAATTTGGTTTTTTAACAAACCTAGCCTCACAAAACATTTCATTGCTTTTTCGTGAAGGTCCGTTTCGCCACCTGCAGTATGCTATAAATTAGGAAAAAGAAACAGACTACGGGTGAAGGAGTTGCGCCTGGGAAGGGTGATCTGAGTGGGAGCGCTGCTCATTGAAACAGATGTAAACGAGACTTTTCAAAAACAATTTTCTCATTTCACGCTGCAGCTATGCAAGCGGCAATTTGTTATCATCTCACGAGTGCCTTTAAGGAGAGCATGAAAAAGTATGCGAGGTCACTTTTAAGTTATCTTTTTAAAACGTCACAACATATGTGTGCAGTGAGATCGCACATGCCGTCCGGAATATCCAGGCGCTCGAAAAGCTGCGTGTTTCATCTAATCGGACAAGCTTCTCGTGTAATTTGACATACGTACGCGTGCGCTATATTTACTCAAAGACTTCCAATCTGGATAGCCCGGATAGGTGGGCATAGAAGACTGTCTTCAAACTGCATGGTAAGGTAATCGCGCACAGTAGCAGCACCCCCATCCACCCCCGCTGACCGTGAGCGCCCTCTATGTCTGCAAACATGGTGTTGGTCTATGAGGTTAGGTGTTGGTCTATCAGGTCTATGAGGCATATAAGGCGCAACAGCGCCCTCTATACGAAATCCCGTGAGGGTCGAGCGACACCTCAGCAACATCGCAGCATACAGTGCTCGGTTGGTTTACTTTTGAAATTCGGTTACGCTGTAACGGACACAAAATATGATTTTTTTTACACTTACTGAGCCTTCGAGATTATCCTAAGGTTCCCACAGGAATGGCCGCCTATGTTCTCAGGCGCCAAACATGCGACTGATAATGCAACGCGAAGAAAAGCGCTCAAGCTTTTTTTCTTCTCACGGGGCGCGTGTTAAATGAAAAGAAAAAGCTATCAGTGTGCCACGCCTTGCATTCTGACTCAAGGTGTTTACTTATGGTGACTGGTTTCGCCCTGTAGGCTGTACTTATTACCTTATGTTATTTTTTCTGAATTTTTGCGCGCGTGTGAGCTACTGCACTGACCGTAAAAGAAATTCCGAACGGGTTGTCTTGTTGTGCCCACGACGGCACCGTCCAACAAACGTCTCCCTACAAATGAAATAGGTTTTGCTTCAGAATGCAACGCTGCTTGCAGTCATGATCTTGCCAGTAATGGGCAAGAAAATCCGGTATCCGCGCGCTAAACTGACAAAGTAAACGCTTTTAAATCGACCCGCTATATCATATAGGTCATTCGCCAACTTCCAAATCAAAGTGAACAGGGAACACTAAAAACAACCTCCTCGCATAAATGGGCCAGTCTTCAATGCGTCATACGATAGCGCGGATAAAAAAATCTACGGAGAAGCGTGCAGTTATGGAAACTTTATTATTTTAGCTTCGTAATCAAGTGGACTATTCCTGCATTGCCACAGGGGGACACTCGAAGGAGTGCGATTTTACCAGTGTCTGGTGTTGTTGTTGTTTCTATATTGTATTTTGGCCAAATGTTTAGGGGAATCCCCTAAGCATTCGACCAACACTGTTCCCACTTCGAGTTATTGATCAATTCTCTCTCGCCCTACAAATTGCTACTCGACCGGGTTAGCTGAATTGGTAGAGCGACTGCTCCTGTGAAGAGATGGTCCCGGGTTCTAACCGCGAACCAGGACCAATTTTTTTTAACTACGATATTTCTGTGGAAGTTCTATAGTTTTCTCTGTAGTCTCGTGGCTGCGTTTAGTTGGATGCCAATGAGTAACTTGCTCACTTATACTGTATTTTTACCTTTCATTTTCTAAGCGTCTCGTAAGGACGTTACGCCGATAACTTAACAAGGAACCCTCGTGACAAGCCCCTGGTCCACGTTCTCTAGATTGTAACACGTCGGACAGCGCAGATTGCTACCCTGCGTCTGAAGAACGCTTATCAAGCTAACCTGCAGGTTGCGCTGTGAGAACCCTCGCCTGACGCAATTATAAGCCTGCCTTTCGAGTTCCCTCCTCCTCGAGGCACGAGACCAGTCCCTAATTTTCCCGAGAGTTCAGGGTTTCGCCGCAAGGGGTCTCGAATGACGAAAGGGCAACGCCAAACGTTTCTTGAAAATATAGAGCGAGACGCATGTTGCAATAGTGTCATTTAAAATCTCTGACCGACGCTTCCGCGACACTCCTACTGATGCAACCTGCGCTTCCTCCTGTATAGGCACTCGAACTTCTAACTACTACGCTGGAAGACAGACCGCTCATTTACATCGGATTACGATACGTTAATGTGTACTTCAGAGGCGATGCTTTAACGCAACGTCCAGTACAGATTACCTGATTCGTGTCCGAGAGCCTATCTTTAGCGGCGTGGTATTTTCGGAACGTGTAATACACCTCTTTCCGGAACGGTTGCTGACGGCGCTTTAATCCTTCTCTAACGAAGCCGACGCAAGCCACGGGTGTTCAGATCGCACTGATCAAGTTTGGATAATAAGTATTTGCTCTGGTATACAGCCTGGCGCTGAAATTGCGCCTGAGCTCTCAGCAAGGCTGAGGTCAACTTTTTATTTTTTCTCGCCTTCCCAAATGTCAAAGTTTACTCAACAGTAATGCACTTGTTGCAGACTGATTACAATAACAAACATGCTGGACTGAGTGAGAACGTAGTATATCTTTTTCTTTTGTTGTTGAAATTATTTACTTGAAAAATGTCCTATTTTTTACCGTGCATTTTTTGCTTTCTGCTTTTTTTCTGTGCTCGGCAAAGTTAGGAGTACGTGTACGACGGACAACTCAGTGGACAGTTCCGTCAAGTTCCGTGTTCATTCAAATCCGCTCGAGTTTCGTCAACCAGCACCTAAAAACACAACGTTGGAGGACGCTTTTGTCCGTAGCCTGCATTAAAGCGAGAATTTCGAGGCCGGCAATCGAACCCGCGACCTCGCTGCATATAACGGCATAGGGAGCATCGCGTCAACTTTAAGGATCTGGCTGGTTCAGCGTATACTGCGCAAACGTTAGGATGGTTTTTGAAAGCACATTTAACGAAAGACTGCTGACCTTCCCGTCATTTATATAGAATGTATTGCCATCTGACTAACTGATGAATCACCTACCTTAATAAATACAGTAATACAATACTGCGGCCATTGGCGACAGCAAGTGACACAAACAGGTGCTCTTGAAACCAATTTGACCGCTAAGTTGCTCTGCTTCGTAGACGCTGAAGTGGCATCACTGTTGATTGATTGATTGATTGATTGATTGATTGATTGATTGATTTTTTATTGATTGATTGATTGATTGATTGATTGATTGATTGAAGTGGGACAAAAGCGCACTGCGGGCTGTGAGGTATGTTGTATGGGAGGGCTCCGGGATTAATTACGACACCCGGTGTTCTTTAATGTGTGGTGGACTCTCAGTACATAGACGCGTGTGCATTTTTCCTGCATTAAAATGCAGTCGGTGAGGCCAGGTACGAACTCGCAACCTTGGCTTGAGCAGCTTAACATCGAAACACATCGGTGGGTTTCCAGTCAATCCATCAATCAATCAATCAGATCGTTATACAGTTTCCTTTCACCTCTCTTCTCTTCGACTCACCAGTGCATACCGAATGTGGACTAGCTAAGGTCTTGAGAGACGAGAGTCCGTGAAGCGATTCCCCCACCCTATCCCGTGTCTCAGTGATAAATGCCTGAGAGTCGATATTGAGCAATACCAGGCTGAGTGAAGGAGGATAAAAAAAAAGCCGTCCCGTCACTCTGTTGTATTGAATCCGAGTCGCTATCTGGCCCAGTGACAAGACTCGTGGAACCACTTTGAAAAACCTGGAAGAGCGCGTGCATTTAAGCTGCTGCGAACACACTCAAGCCAGGGTACCTCCAACTACTCCAATTCTGTGCTTATCACTAAGCAGCACTTCGACAAGCGGCACTGATAAGGGAACATCGGGCTCGTTCCGTGCCAGCCGCAAGAAATACAAACGAGTGAAGAAAGAAAGAAATAAAGAAGGAAGGAAGGAAGAAGGAAGGAAGGAAGGAAGGAAGGAAGGAAGGAAGGAAGGAAGGAAGGAAGGAAGGAAGGAAGGAAGGAAGGAAGGAAGGAAGGAAGGAAGGAAATTCAAAGGCTAGCAAAGGAAGAAGAGAGAAACAAATGCAGTGAAACCTCGTTATGAAGAAATGGTTTATAACGAAATAATGGACATAACGAAGGAAGGACGATTCCCCTTGGAAGATCGGTCAACACCGGCTATAGCGAAGTACTCGCCGGGCCCCTTCAACTTCGTTAAACGAGAAAGAAAGAAAGAAAGAAAGAAAGAAAGAAAGAAAGAAAGAAAGAAAGAAAGAAAGAAAGAAAGAAAGAAAGAAAGAAAGAAAGAAAGAAGGAGGACGGACGGACGGAGGACGGACGGACGGACGAATAGGTGGACAGACAGGCAGGCAGACCTCGTGAGCCGCTTAGCAAGGGGGAACGTTTTCAGAACTCGCTGAGTGGCGTCCTGTTGCCTCGAACTGCGATTCGGCCGCTGAGCGTAGCATTCCGAGTTACACGCGTGCACCTGCACCCAGATACGGGAGTTGGCGTTGGCCTAGTAACATAGTTGATATCCTCTACTGCCATCGATATGAAAGGCGGCTCTTCACAAACTCGCCGCACGTTGCCCCACCTAAGATTTCGTAAAGGCATCCACGTTATCAGACTGCTTTTCAGCGGCACCGTTCCGCCTTCTCTTATCGCTCGGCCTTATCTCAGCTCTACTCCAAGACCATCGGCAATGAGGGGTGCAGCTCTTCGATTTGATTTCAAAATGTGTTTCGCTCAAGTGAGTTTGCCTCCATATCCTCGATCGTTGCCTGCCAGTGCAATATATATGGTTCATCTCGGCTGCAATACGCGGTCGCCAGTGAGGGGTTCACGGCCTGTCTTTGAGTTCTTATACTAGGTGCACTTCCTGAATTCAGAGTTGGCGGGAATATTTTCACTTTTGTGCAGCAGCCACAAAACGTGCGCGCGATTCGGACGTATATTACAGCGCTTTCACGCAAGCCAATTGCCCGAGATTCCTTTAAATATGAGTGCAGATACATTCTTCACCCGCTGGTATCAAACTCAGGCGATGATGTCCCAAAGCAGCGGTATTATAAATTTCCTTCACTCCGAATGCATCGCGTAACCTGTTTTGTCGACGGCAGTACTTGCCCCACCTCATTGCCCTTCCCAAGCAGCACAGGTAATCAGCCCAATATTGGCATTATATTGGCAAATGCTGGCCCTACAATGGACCAGTGTAAAACCATCAATTTCCAATATTGGGCCAGTTTCCCGCGCTGCTTGGGTTGGCTTTGTGCCCTTACGTGTACAGTATGTGGCAACAAAATAATTAAGTCGTAAATAAAATAGCAAAAAATGTGGTCTCGTCGTAGCCTTCGTGGGAAAGAGGTCATCTCCAAGAGTAACTTTCTTCAATGAATTCAGAGGCTGACAACCCACGATGCAAAACGGGTTTGAACACCACTCGAATGCGGAAAGGAATCTGTGCCACGTTATTCACAGATGATCGTAAGCCACGACAAAAACCGGCCTCCTCAAGCGTACCGTTCGTGATGCACCATCTTTTCTAAGAGTAACTAGGCTGGCTATCTTGCGTCTCAGTCGTATAGTCGAGCGCTTGTCCACTCCCTAAAGCTCTAAATCTTTGTACTTTCGACAAACACGGTATTCCACAGTCTTCCGAGAATTATTTATGCAGACTCGCTCGCTCCGTGAGTAAATATACAGTTTAACATCGTTGTAACCGTACTTCGTTGTAACCGTAGCTTCGTTACTGCCCATGTTGACAAAGCTTCCAAAGGGGAATCAATCGTCACTCCTTCGTTATATCCGTTCTTTCGTTATAAACCATTCGTTTATAACGAGTTTCGACTACATACTTGCACTACGCTAATGCTGCCGATAACGAGGACTCCACGTTTTACCTCGATATAAGCCAGCTGACAACAAGGGGAATCAATCGTCACTCCTTCGTTATATCCGTTCTTTCGTTATAAACCATTCGTTTATAACGAGTTTCGACTACATACTTGCACTACGCTAATGCTGCCGATAACGAGGACTCCACATTTTACCTCGATATAAGCTAGCTGACAACATGGGATTCGAGCACTTTGCTCCTTGATAAAGTTTTAGTCGTCGCTGCAGGGGCGGGAGAGAAATGCTTACACAGTTCCAGAGGAACTCGATACGCTCACACTGTGATACGATACTGCGGTTAGGTGCCTTCGCACTCCAACGAGCGTGTCGAGCCGCGCGACGAGTGCTGTCCTTTTGTTCGATAGCCGCGAGCAAAACACGCGTTCAAGTGGCAGCGCCACGAGCTCAGCGACTCGGCAGCTATATTATCGCAAGACAGCATTTCTGAACGAGAATTGCGACAGTTTGAGCGAGTTGGCTCGTACGAACGGCTTCTCGATTTCAGCGCCAGCCATATCGGCCGATATCGACAAATCAAGCACTCTCCAGCTACCCTTCAAGACTGAAAACGGCGCGAAAAGCGAGAATCCTGCAGCACTAAGCACGTGACGCAATATGTTGACTGCCAAAGCAAGGTGATCTACGAAATCCCTCTGTCATGCGGTGCCACTTATGTTGGCCAATCTGGCCGTTGCTTAAATGACAGATTAAGAGAGCATGCTAATGATGTCAGAGTAGGTAGAGGGATCACACTCGCCAAGCATGTGACAGCATGCAAATGCACTCTCCGTTTCAACAAAAGCAAAGTGTTGCACACGTACGCAAGCCAACAAAAACGAGAACTGTACAAAGCTTTCGTCATTCACACGAGAGGTGACAAGTGCTTGAGCGTGCCGTCTCTTCGCTTATCGAGAAAAGAGATAGCCTTTTTAGATATTGACCTGCAATAGTATCAGTCTTATATAATGGTGTTCTTTTAGTTTATTTTATGTGTTCTTCCTGTATTTATTGCGCTTTCGCATGAAATACACTCAGTTGTAGGTTCGGTGCTGTGTGTGTTGCTTCTCTCTATCTTGTCCCGTTTTTCGCGCCGTTTTCAGTCTTTAATCATGAACCAACTGGCCCAACAATCCTCCCTTTTGCAGTTACCCTTGAATAGGCTCTCCTGTATTTTCATCTTCGTGCCCACTCCTCATGACAGAAAGAGGACAACTCGTCACTATAGCGACATGCCACAGGAAAAGAGAGAACGTATTTTCGTTCTCTTTTTGCTTCGCAGGCGGCGCTTTTCTCGCGCTATGACGAGATCCGCAACCTCTAGGGTACCTCGATGTAGCGTTGGCATCGAGGTACCCTAGCCGCTCCCTTTTAGTGGCGCCACGTCGTGAGAAGTAAACGAACTACTCCGTTTAAAAGGAGTCTCTTTTTAAAGGAAATGATTTGTCTGGCGCTATAGTAGAGGAGGCACTGGCTGTCAGTGGCACTCTGTAGTGCAGACTCTTCACAGGGCGTGGCGGTGAGACGACACATGCAAGAGCCACCCTCAACTGGGCTTTATTCTGACTGCGTTGTGCATATGTACGCTTGTCGTGATCGCGTCGTACATTTGCGATTGTAAGCATATATGCGCACAATGACATCATAATAAAGCTCATATGAAGTTAGCGCTTGT
>JARKHS020006490.1:0-62399 GCA_030143305.2 Amblyomma americanum
GAATTCTTAAGAGAAGACCTCGAAGGGAAATAAAACGCAACATCATCTCTTTGTACTGAATCTGTGCACGAGGCAACCTCTCTGATGAAAGTCAGCAAAGTTTGTTGGTGCTAAGGTCACTCGACAGCGCCATTTGAAAAACTGTTAGATAATTAACACTCTCCGAACGCTACATGCTTTTAGAGTATGGAATGTTTGAAGTTGCCACCAGATATTCAATGAATGAATACATAAATCAGGTATGAAATCGGTATTTTTTTCAGGCAGTGTATACATGCATCCATTTAACTGGTGTCTCCGCGAACGCTTACAGCCATCAGCAGTGTAAGGGGACCAATACAAAAAGAATTAGAGCTAAAAATGACTGCAATTTAGAGTTTTTTAATGCCTTGGAGCAAAAAATAGCTCATGAGGAAGCTCTCCGCATTGCATAAGGAATTAAAAAGCGCTGCGGGGTTTCTAAAATCATAGACTTGAGTGTCAGCGGCCTGTATATTGAACGTTTCTTTAATTCACGACTAAGCGTCAATGCTCACGGTCACGTTTGAATAACTGGAAAGGCCGAAGGTTGTTTTTTTTGCTGACTTTCGCTTTCAACTTTGAATTCAGTTATTCCTCTTCCTTGTGCTGGATATGAATTTAGGAACTAGGCTTTATGCATTTCGCTTGTTCTGCTTCTCTCTAGAGTAAGCTGAGGAAACCCCTTGAAATAAAGTCGCGACATTTGGAAGCAGAAATACCGTCAGTCAAGTAAAAACACATTATTGTGCCTCCTCCAGAACGTTTGTGCCATATCTCGGTGTCGGAATTTTCGGTTTTAACCGAAAAAAAGCTATTTAAATGCGATGAATCATTTCTCGAAAATCGGTTATGACAGATAAAATTCAGTATTCTTGTCATGCAAGGCATATCTAGCTGGCTGTTGAAGGCGAGTTCCACTCTAAGTGAAATGAACTAAGTAGAAAAGCCAGGCACATGATGCGACGGCGGTATTGATGATTAAGGAGCGCTATTGTGCAATTGGAGCTATTGCACCGCCAGCTAAGACACCTCTGCAGATCGGGAAGCATTGTCTCCTCGTCGTCATCTAGCTAAGCACAGTTTGTTTGCCTTCATAGCCTGCTTAGAGTTGTTAATCGTGATTTGTTTCGAGGAACGCTGAGGACGAGGCTCAAGCTACGATGTGGAAGGTATGATCCTAGAGGACTTCTTGGTGGCACAAAAAAGTTTTTATTTACTATACTTACAGACGTGAGTACAAGAGAGCGCCGAGGCGCGTCTGAACATCAATAGAGTGAACATGAACAGCGTCCAGACATCGCACACCACACCATGACAGGTCTCCGAGGAGTCCAACCGCACGCCTTTTATACTTGCGGCGCAGTCTCATAGCCGCAGTTCCTAGGGGTCCTTAGGTAGCAGGCCTTTCATGTGTACAATAGTTGATGGAAATTTCCATCGCGTGCTCCGACGGGTGACGAATGCTGCGACTCCACCGAGCGTTCGATGAAAGCCTACACCGGTGGATGGCGTCTCATGGTCACTGCAGGCCCGGTCATATCAGCCCGTCAGCCGTCCGAAGAGGTCACAAAAGGGATGCAGAACACTGCTCACTGAAGTGGCCGTTGTATGGTTCCGTGTGCTTAAACATGGCACAGGAACACCTACACCACCGGTGATTGCACCGTACGCACTCTTCGTCAGAACGGCTGAAACAGCCACGCAAGCCACAGAGGTCCGGTCGCTGCCCGAAGAGGTCACAGAGGGTTGCTCTATAGTGATGCTGCTCATAGCGGCCAAGCCGCCATGTTGTCATTGTGCTGTGCTGATAGTACAGCACGCATGGCCCTCAAGGCCTTTTGCATTTACGCTCTTCCTCGTGACTGTAGCTTTCAGGAATGCATTCACACCCGAGCCTCGAAAATGAGAATGCTAAAACTTCTCTAAATCTGTCCTGTCTGCCAGACCTGCCATATGTTCCTCGAGAAACGCAGAGGACGAGGTCTAAGCTCTGACGAGGAAGGGAGGCTCCTAGAGGACTTCTTGATAGAACAAACTTTTATATTTCCATTATTTACAGACGTGAGTACAAGAGAGAGCCAAGGCGCACATCAATACGGAGAACATGGACACAGTCCACAGATCCCAAACCACACCATGACGCCTCCACCACGTGTCCCCCCGCGCGCCTTTTATACTGGTGGCGGGGTATCAAAATTTCCTAGGAGTCACTGGGTAGAAGGCGTAGCACGTGTAAAATACGTGATGGAGATTTCCATCGCGAGGCCCGACGGGTGATTAATGCTGCGACGCCATCAGCTGTTTGATGATCGGCTCCACCAAAGAATGGCATCTCATGGTCACTGCAGAACCTATCATTGGAATCGTTTACGTAGGTTTATCAAGCGCATGTAGGATACTGAGTCGAAACCCTCGACGGGCCTTTTGGACAAAAGTATGCGATTAAACAGCAGTTCTATCACTGCCATCAACGTCCAGACTACGTGATGCCCTGCCCTGGAGCAGAACCGCAGCACTGCAACCCATAAATAACACGTGAACCTATATCTTTGAAGTTACGTTCTGCTTCCGGTTTTGTCTGCTGGTTGTCTCTCTAAACTTGTGTTACTCATATAACGACGATAGGAATATCTTCAAGCACAGCTCTGACTTTTCTTCACGATGAATAAAACACCCACATAGACTGTAAGGGAGTGTTGACCACAGAGATAGGTAGCTACAGAGAAGGGAGGAAGGTAGGGATGTTAACCAGGAAGGTTTCCGTTTGGCTACCCTGCACTGGCGAAGAGAATGAATGGATTAAAGAGGCAAGAGAAAAATAACGTGAAACAGTGTCACAATCTCTCAATCAAGGCAGTCTCTCGTACAAAAAAAATCAGTGCCTTGTAAGCCTTGATAACAGTCGGCTGTTGTGGCCACGGACCCAGGATCTTGTCCTCTGTGAAAGGGCGAGGATCAAGGTGGTCAAGAACACAACGCAGCTGACGGCTTTTGTTCACGAAGACAGCGTAATCACGCAGGAGATGACTGATTGTCTCTTTGCAGACACAGTTTACACAGGAAGGGTTGTTAGCTATCGCGAACCGTAAAGCATATTGATTAGTGAAGGCAACGCCGAGCCATAGATGGCACAGTAATGTTGCTTCGCGACGCGCTACATCACATGGAAGACGGAGGCGCAGTGCAGGGTCCAATGCCCTGAGGCGACGGTTGCCGAACTCTCCCGTGTTAAGCCCGCTGAAAGTGTTGGCTCCAACCTGAAAGAAAGAAGCCCACACGCGGCGTCAGCTGGCGTTACAGGAATATGACAGGGATTCCGTCATTGTGGGCAGAACAGGCAGCTTCGTCTGCCTGGTGATTTCCATTAATACCCCAGTGTCCTGGCAGCCACTGGAAAGTTATGTCATGTCCTTTCAATGTGACGTCGTGGTACACCTTGTGCATTTCTTAAAAGATTTGTTCGTGTGCCCCGTGGCTTAGTTCAACTTGCAGGCCTTGAAGGACTGCTTTAGAGTCGGTAAAAACTGTCGAGTCATGTGCAGATTCCTGACTGATGAACTGAACTGCAGCCCGTGGGGCAGCTTGTTGAGCATCAGTTCAAGAGGTGAGAAAGCTAGTCCTCACCTTCATTAAAGTAGACCTGGCCGGTATCAGCAAAGACTCAGCTGAACTTGTTGAAGTCAGTGGGCCATCTGTGTAGACATGTTTGCGGTGTTAATGGTTAAAATGCAGATTATACAATGTCATTTGTTTGAGAGCAGGCAATGATAGACCAGATTTCTTTCCTCCGAAGAAGGAGAGGATATGAACAATCGCTGTCAATCTTTTTCTCATGTCGGAGAGATGGGAACTCCACGAGAGGTTCCTATCGAAAATAATGCCAAGGATGCGGTGGTTCTCTCACAGGGAATGTCGTCGCCATTAATATATACGGTGTAACTTGTCATTTGTTTGCGTGTGAATGCCACGAAATATTTAGGCCCTGCTGACGAAGGTATAAAGTCAATATCGTTGCCGCTTTTGAAGTCTAGCACGAACTTGGGGACGGGTCACGCATGATGCTCTAACACAGATATCATCGGCATATATTGAGATCTGAACATATTGTGGCAATGAGCCAATCAAGCCGATGAGAGCAAGGCTGAAGAGATTTGGGCTCAGCACTCTACCCTGTGAGACACCGCGCGATTTTAGGTGTAAAGAGGTTGGTTCGTCCTCAGTTTGGAAAAAAAAAACATTCGGCCTCAACTCTCAGCAGCTTCTAGTGCGTCCAAAATGGCCTGATGTGTAAAGATGTCGTAGGCGCCCTTGATGTCCAAGAACAGCGCCACGGTCAATCTTTTCAAAATATTTGGTGATGGACGAATGTTACAAGGTCAACCACATTGTCGATAGAAGAGCGGCCACGTAGAAGCCTAGACATAAATCCAGGGTAGATTTGGTTTCGCTCCAAGTACCATTCCACGCGAGTCAACAACATTCTTTCCATGATTTTCCCGAGGCAGCTGGAGAGCGCAATTGGGCGGTATGTTGAAATGTCGAGTGTCGATTTTCCCTGTTTAAGAAGTGGAACCAGACGACTGGTCTTCCATTCATTAGGAACTATGCCGTCCCAACATGACTTGTTGTATGAATCCAAAAGACCCCGTCGAGCATCTTGTCCAAGATCGGCGAGTGCAGAGTATGTCACACCATCGGGCCCCGGCAATGTTCACCTTCTACAACAAACCAGCGCAGCGTCAAGTTCCTCCATAGAGAACAGGTGATCCATTCGTTAATCCTACGGGGGTAGAACATCACTGCAGTGCAGCGTTGTGGGTGGGTTCGGTAGGCCTGTTATACTTGCGCAAATTTCTTCGGCTACCGCGACCTCGCTGCGTTTTTGATGGAGCGCGAGGGATATCAACGGGTGGCGCTGTTGAGGGGGCGTGCGAAGGCCATGGATTACATTCCAAACGCGTGACACAGGCCGTCTACATGAACCACGTCGTAGGGCAGGGGCTACCTTGAGCCTGGGCTCAAGTATGTAGCGTGCGCGAGCCCTCGGACTGAGGAAAGATGGAAATTGAATTTTGGGAAAAACGAAAACAAGCGGGTGTAATGGCACTTTGGCGAAACCTATTTACATAGTTTACAATGAACAAACAGTCACAAATTCATCATTTCATGCGTCGAGCGACTGGATAAGCCTTATCGCCAGCGTCCAGAGCGTTTTTTCTCACTCAGCACGCTTCCTAAATCTCCTATGGTCAAGCCCCTGATGAGGCGTTGGCCAGTCCAACATGTGGCACATTTCTCCAAGATGGGTAAAGTTGCCCAGCACGTTGCAAGCGGAGGCACGTGTTGCAGAGTCCAACTGTGGGAACTGGCGAGGAGGATTCGTAGATCGGCTGCTATTTCGCACAGTAGTGCAACAGTATTGCCAGCGGCACATGTCCATCAAAAGACAGCTGATTCGTGCGGGCGGCGCCGAGGGCCGCAACTTCAGCGAGTGCTCTCCGATTCGGGCCGCTTCTTTTGGACAGGGTTAATTACTTGAATGCACCACCCCCGTCTTCCCCTGTCGCCTGTCCATCGTCGGTCGCTGCCCCAGGCGTCCTTCTTGCTGGGAACCAATCAAAGGGAGGGCATTCTCCCCCCTCCCCCTCCCTGAGAAATGCGTGGGAAAATTTCCGCAGAGACTGACAGCCAGGCATCGTTTTTTGTGGGATCAACAGATGGTCAGACGTTGTGTCGCCGGAAGGGTTGTAACAGCTTCCTCTCCCGCCAGACGAGGCTCGTCGGGTAGCAGTCACCGCTGCTGCACGATGAGACGACTTAGTTGCTTGCAGAAAAATCAACAGTTCTCTGTCGCTTGTAACATTGTGTTCTTTGACGTTGAACAGATTCATTGAGGCATTTCTGCTGAGGAAATTCAACCACATGCCCAAGCAAGCACTCAACTCCCCTTCAAGGAAACCAGTTAAAAAGGATTGCTACAATCGGGTTACTATAGCTGATAGAGAAAAGCCCACACTGAAAATTCTCAGGAACCTCGTATGCTGAGAAAACCAAACGTGCTACTTTACAAATTCACACACATGAACGCACGAAACAAGCAAGCAATTTTGGATACATGAAGGGTACCCCGGATTGCTTAGAAACAACGGCTAAGTGTTTCCGCGGTTGAATTCAAACTGCCCTTCTTCTACTTTGTGTCGAAAATACTGCTGCAGAATCAAGCTCCACCTCATAAGGCGTTTGTTGTTTCATGCCATGGTTTTGCAGCCAGGAAAGGGGACTATGGTTTATCTCTATGATAATTTGGTGCTTCCGAAATAGCGTTGTAGTTTCTGGATAGCTCAAAGAATGCAAGCGCAGTCTTTTTTCGACGCGCAGTAGGCCATCTCTTTAGAGCTCAGTTTTCGGCTCACGTTGAGAAAGGGATGTTCGTTGCTGTCGTCAACTCTCTGGCAGAAAACGGCATCTAGCCCTCGAGCACTCGCATCACAATGAACTGTGAATTCTTGCTCGTCACCCGGAGCTCGCAAAACTGGGCGGCTAATCAGTACCGCCTTCAGGTTTAAGAAGGACGCTTCCTTCTTTTCGTCCAGACTACATTTGTCAGCTCTGTCCTCCGGAGAGCATCGGTCAGGGGGCGTGCCAACGCAGAATTATCCCGGATATAGTGATTGTAATATTCCGCAAGCCCTAAGAATGCCCAAATGTCGGTCATTGCTCCAGGCCGCGGGTAGGCTGCTACGGCCGATATCTTAACCTCACTTGGTTTTCGGAACCTTTGGCCTACGTTGTGACCTAAACATTCGACGGTTTCCTTCGTCAGGCGACACTTCTCAGCCTTACAGTGCGCTGAGCTTGACGCAAACGGCTTAGCACTGCTAACATGCTAACATTCACAGCGCAAGACGAACACGGACACGAGGGGAGACACCACAAAGCGCCGACTTCAACAAAAGTTTATTGCTGTGCGAGCGACTATATATGGTGTACAGCGGGCATGCGCAGCAACGAAAAGGTACAATCATGAGCATCTGGTAGCGGCGCCACATCGCAAGCGAACACATCATTTTCTCCACACGACAAACACAAAAAGCTAAAAAACCTAAAAAGCAGTACGCGCACAAGAACGTCGAAGCCATAATACTCATTCCGAAATTCGCAAGATATGACGCTCCTTATCACTTAACAGCAATGATGGAGTGCTGACACAGTGATCCCTTTTTTTTGCAATCTCTGCAGCCTCAGCGATCTCCCTGGCTGTTTTGCTTATGTACTTGTGAAGGATGGTGGTTCCTCCCAAAGAAGGACCACGTTCCTTGCACTGTTGGCAATCACGGCAGTGTATGCCGAGATGACGAGATGCCCCGATGAAGCTGTTGTTATGTTCCATGAGACTCTCGTTGAGGCACCTGCCTGTTTGGCCAATGTAGGCTCGTCCACAGGGCAATGGAATCGAGTACACCACGTTTCTCGCGCACTTCACAAATGGCTGCCTGTGCCTAACAGCGCAGGAGTTGCTGACAGAGACGGCGGAATTCACCTTTTTGCATAGTTTAGAGAGTTTCTCAGGTGCGGAAAAGACCACATGAACTCCTGCTCTTTTTCCTATTTTTTTGAGCTGGTGGGCGATGGTGTGCATGTACGGCAATACCGTCATATTCTTTCTCCAATCTCTGTCAGCTCCGTCTTGGTTACGAACCACTTCCCTGCTCTCTTTGAGCAAGCTCTCTGCAACCGCTAACAAGAGCGTGCTTGGATAGCCAGAGGTGTTCAACCTGGTCACCTGGTTAAGGAACGCAGACTCCAGCCTATGCTCGCACGATTTCTCGAGAGCACTGCAAAAGCATGACATGCTTTTGTCATGCTTTTGTCATGCCGAGAACTCGGAGTGAGGAGACCACTGGAATTCTATTTCCGTTCATATAAAGGCTGATAGGGGTGCTGTTAAGCGCACGGCGGCCACGTGCGTTTGCTTTAGGAAGTACAGCCGTCTTTTGAGGCGACAGCGTGAGTCCTACAAAAGAACACCATTGGTGTGTAATTGTCAATGTGAGTTGTACATTTGTGCCCTGATTTCGGAGTGGTGGATGAACGGACCAGACTTTATTGTCATCCGCATAAATGAGCACGTGCAGGCCAGCAATGTCGCCCAAGCGCCATGGCGATTTTAAGTGCACGGCTTCTAAGGCGAAAAGTATATGACCCCCTAAAGTGACAGAACATACCGCGTGTTTCAGCGAACATTTAAAAAAAATCTAGAAAACATTCGGTTCAATACAGAAAAAAATAGGTGTAGGATAGCACTCTTTGCCCCTGCGGACACAACATACTGCAAAACCCATCTAATTATCCAGGTAATTAAGAAAAACCTACTAATTAATTTTTTGATTATTGTATCTGGGTAGTTAGTATCAATTTTAGTTTGATGTCGCGAACAAGACGATCACATATCAGTTTTTAAAAAGAAGAGAAACTCAATTTCTATTCTAGAGGCCTGAAGCGTGAAGAAATCCGACGCTTTTTCGCGCACGCGACCGTTACTGAGCGCACGGGGAGCACGGGAAGTGTGGCGTATCTGAAGCTTTCGTTGGTGACGTGTCTATATGAATGCATTATGCAGCGCCCAGTTCGAAACGCGTGTGCTAACTTTCCTCGCTAGAGAAATCCGGCGCTCAGCTTAGACCGCGCCGGCCTTATAGAGAGCTTCGTCGCTTGGAGTAAGAAAAATTAGTCATCTGCTGCGCCGCCGTCGCTTTTCGGAACACTGGTAAGCACACCTGGCATTTTTCCAGTCTGGTTAACTCCGTGAAGAGTTTTAAGAGCGTGAGCTCTTATTCACGTTTCTCAATTTCTTGGGGTATGCTACCACTTCCCTTCGGCATGAAATTTTCTGTCCGAGGAATTCAAGATGGCGGCCCCCATAGTAAATCGATGTAACAACCCATTTGGTGATTGCTTGGTGACGTCATTAGTATTCCGAATAGTTGATTGAGTGGTGAGGTAACTGATATTGTGAACTCATAATTAAGTGACTTTTTGTTCGCTTATAACACAGTAATTAATGAGGTTGTCAGCACTAGCTGTGGCCGCACACTTAATGCCGATGGGTTGAGTGGCTACGAGCGGCGACGGCCAGCGAGGAACACGTCTGCTCTGCCACTCAGCCTTGAACGTTCTCCACGGCGCGTGCCTGGCGCCTCTTCCTTTTCCCAAGTCCATGTGGTGGCGCTACAGGGTCATCATAAAACGAATTAGACATTTGGAATCCTCTAGATGAGTAGAACACGTTAGATACCAATATGAACTAATGATGTTAATATTTAGTTATGGTTAGGCCGAAATTTAATTGCTTAAAATAATTTACCCATGATGTCATGTTATAAATAATGGCATATTCGTAATGGGCTCGATGAGCAAATTATGTTAGACACCAATATCGTCTAATTAGGTTAATATTTAGCTATGGTTAGGCTTAACATAGCGGCGGTGACGTAACCACTCGGCAACACAAAGTAGTAGGCGCCCGCTCGCTGTGAGGTATGGAAAAATACCCTAATCACGTGGTAATACATCGCCTGGACAGTATATTGTGCTACCAAACAGCTAGCGCTCGTAAATTCAATGATTCCAGACGGTTGCGGCATTATTTTTAAAGAACTTTTAATTTTCGTCACTAGCTTCGCGAAAGTGATAAAGGTACTTTTCTCTGACAGAGTGCAGATTGCTGTTTAACGTTAAATAGTGCCGGTAAATCGACATGCAGTGTATTATTTCTGCCAGCGCCTATTCTTTTGTGAAGTATCGGCTTGACTGCTACAATAAATGAGAAATGATTTCGTAGATGAAAAGATTCTAACTGAAAACATTGCAAATTTAGCACTAACGTGCTCCGCACCGGCTGGCTCAATACGGCTGCCGTGTGCTGGATTAGACACGTTCCTTGCTGTAAGAAGTGCTAGCACTTAATTAGGATCCTTTGTCCGCAGATGTTTAGCACTTTCTAGTTGTATAACAAACAGGTATGAATGAAATTTGTACCTTTTTATGGTTTCAGTTGGTGCAGCTATACTTGAAGACTCTAGGAAAGAACTAGCATGTGGGATAAAAATTTCAAGCCGTGTTCACATCACGTGTTCAGGATACTTCCCGTTCATTGCGACGCACCGCGGAATGCTGTCTTTGATAGAATTCGCAGCAGAAATAAGCATCTCTTGGGGAATTTTTTTAATTGATGTCTTGATACGTTCCTTCACGTCTTCAAGGTTCGCTGGCTCCGTGTTGAAATCTTCGTTCTTAACGTATCCCCAGATGAATGTATCCAGTGGTGACAAATCGGGCGATATTTTTATCCACGCTGTTGCCCCCCTCCTCCTCCCCGCCCAATCCGTTGGTTGAGAAAGGTGCTTTCGAGGAATTGCATCTCGGAACGAAAAAAATGTTATGGGGCTTCGTCATGCTGAAACCACATTTTTTCAACTCGACCAGTGGTAGCTATTAGACAAATTCAGAGACTGCCTCTTTTAGGAACCAGTCTGTGTACTTTTTTCCATTGACGTTTCCGTCGATGAAGTGAGGACCGACAATACGGCCGCCATAATTGCCACACGAAATATTTGCTGACCATCTTACTTCGTTCTTGTGCTGGCGTAGCCAATGTGGATTTTTGTATCACCAGTAATGCGCATTTTGCAATTTGACATTGGAGTCCCTGCAGAATTGGGCCTCGTCTGTTCAAAGCACTTTCTGCAGGAATTCCGGGTCTTCATCACTTTTAATTAGGCACCAGATGTGCTAAAATCGAGCCGTTTCTGAAAGTCAGTGTCCGTTCCTGGTGAAGACACATATTATAGGGGTGGTAGCTCTGTCTTGATAGTGACCTCCAAACTGATAGCGGGTGGCTCCGTACGCGTTGATAATTTCCCTTACACTTGCTTCTGGCCTGATAGAAACGTACGCGAGGACATCATTGTCAAAATCGTCGGTTGCGCTCTCTCGTGTCTTCCTTTTCTGGACACGAACTGATCCAGTAGACTTAAATTGACTAAATATCGATACGAACGCGGGACGAGTCGGCACGCCACGACGAGGATGTTAGGCAACATGCAGTCTAGATGGCAGCTTCGCGCGCATTTTCGCGCAACATAAGCGGTCAAAATTTCCACCTTCTCGGCGATGGAATATAGGAGTTGCGCTGGCGTGGCCATTCTCACAATTCACCAATGCGGCGTGACGTTTTAATCCTAGGCGGCAGTTCTACACATTCAAGTGACTTTAAACACTGGCACTGCAATGGCCTTGTCCCGAGCTTACCTCAAAGGCAAACATCTCAAATGCAAAAGATCCATTTCTATTAGGAAACTGAAGCTAACACACACTAACACTACCGCAAGGACAACTTTCCCATAGCTAGCAGCCACTGTGGCGCAAGCTCTCCTTGCCACGCTCACAAATCTTTTCTTTTTCGGACGCGGTTGCTGATGTGCAGCGATTATAAGAAAACAGATCAACGTAGTGAGTAAATGGATTCATGATGACGCAGAAAAACGAGCCCGTCGGGCAGCAATACCGGCAGCAATGTTGGCGTCCTTCTTTTAAGTTTTATTATGATTGTCCCCAACCAGACGAGTTTTCGTCCAACTCTCGACTTCATCAACCTTCGCCGGGCGTACGGCCAACCCATCGTCACAAGCATCCGTCAGTACGTGTCCCTGGTCACCCGTGTCGCATCGTTCAAAGGCCATCTTCAATTCAACCTGACGTGCAAGTCTTTAGCACTTATTCCGCGATCGCTTCGTTTGATTCGTCCCGTCTGCACACCCTTCGGGCTGAGCGTTATTGCGAAGGCTGAACGTTCGCTCTTCCAAGCCAGGATACTTGAATGCAAAGAAAAGCTTAGAGCACTGGAAAGTGAAGCCTTTTTCTCCCGCCGCCGCCTGGAATCCCGCTACCCGAAGGAATTTCCTAGCATTCAGCTGCATGCAAACCATAAAGCAACCATGCTGTCTCGGTCCGCTGACCTTGCACACAATAACAAGTTACGTCAACTCCTTCCGCTCCCTTCAACTACATAGAAAGCTGCGGCTTCAACGGTTGTCCATAACCTTTTCTTCTTATAAACCCAACAGCGCCGAGCTTTCCGTTTTAAACCTGGGCCTAAATTTCACCACTGGACCTACCCTGGATGCCAAAAAACTTGTGTGTGCCGTGGAAAACGCGGTTAACCAGATTGAACCTTCGCGCCGAGATGAAGCAAGGACTCGTGCTGTCAGCGTCCTCTCCAAGTACCACCCGCAGTACCACCCGCAGTACCACACGTCCCCACTGACCACTGAAAAGCCTGAAGCTGTCAGGAGCCTTCGCAATAACATGGATCTGGTTATACTTCCAGCAGACAAAGGAAACACGACAGTTCTTCTGGACCGCAATGACTACTTAAGCAGAATGCAAAGCCTACTGCAGGATGACGCCACCTACTCCCGTCTCGACAAGTACCCGACCGCAAATGTGCAGCGCGCTTTACAAAAACTTTTTTCTGACGTGTTCAAATTCGTTCCTCCTTCCCACAAAGCACTTTACTTCAAACTGTCGTGCACGAATGGTTCCGCCCCGCTCTCTACGGGCGTCCAAAGGTGCACAAACCTGGTATGCCGATGCGTCCCATCGTAGACTACAGTCGTTCTCCTCTTCACAGTTTATCCAGCTACCTTCACCGGATCCTCAGGCCACTTTTCGGTCTCGACTCAACACACGTACGCAACTCGACTGACTTCATCAAGAAGGTAAGCGACGTATCACCGGACGATGACGAGCACATGGTTTCGTTTGACGTCAAGTCGCTTTTCACATGCGTTCCCGTTGACCTCGAGTACAAGTGTGTTCTGATGCCCTTGAAGCTGACAATTGTTTACCACAAAAGACCCCCACTGACATTCCAGATCTCAGCAGGCTCTTACAGTTCTGCCTGGACAACACTTATTTCGTCTTCCAAGGCTCTTTTTACCGACAACTTCAGGGCACACTAATGGGCGCCACTATCTCAGTGACTGTCGCGAATCTGACTATGGAATTTGTGGAGCGCCGTGCTCATGAAACATTCCCATCACCGCCAAGAATTTTCCTTAGATATGTAGATGACTGCTTCTGCCTCATTCGGAAATATGATTTGTTGGCCTTTTCGTCCCATTTAAATTCCATTGAAGAAGCGTTTGATTTCACCGTCGAAGAAGAAATGAATGGCGCGTTGCCCTTCCTGGACGTATTGGTAAAACGAAACAGTGGAAAGCTGTCATTCAGCGTTTACAGGAAACCCACCCACACCGAAAGATACCTTAACTTCAAATCTGTGCACCCGGCTAATCAAAGAAATCTGTTGCCACAACCTTGTTCAAACGTGCAGAACGCATAAGCAGTTTTTCTGAATATCGGGCAGTCGACTTTGGTACTGTACGGCAAGAACTCGCGCGCAACGAGTACCCAGTTGCTTTTGTGGCATCCGTTGAAAAGCAGTTATCTTGCCCGACACGTGAAACTCCCGTCTTGTCCCCTCTGAAACGTGCCGCTGTTCCCTACACACCCGGAATAAGCGAAGCCTTGGCGCGCATTCTGCGCACATTACAAGTTCACGTTGCCCATGTCCCCAAAAGGAAACTACGGCATGCGCTGGTTAACGTCAAAGACGTTCTCCCCAAAGAAAAGTACCCTGGCTTTGTTTACAGCGTCCCGTGTTCCGATTGTGACAGCGTCTACATCGGCGAGACTGGTGATTGTAAAAGACGCCTAAAAGAACATTGTAATGATGTTAAAAACAAACTCTAATGCTATCGCCGAACACTCGGTATCAACTGGCCCCGATATTGACTGGGGTAGGGCACACGTGCTGGCAACTGAAAAGAATCTGTACCGTCGCCTTCACCTCGCATCATTATTCATTCAAACGATTAATCGCACCCTCAATCGCAACACTGGAAATCTAACTCCTGTATACGCACGCTCCCTGCGCCCTCTTTTCAAACGTATTTAATCCTGATGCACTTTCTAATCCTTCTCATTCTGAAAAAGGCTCCCGTACGGGAGCCGAAACGTCATTTTGTTGTTTTTTGTTTTTTACTTTTGGTCGGCGTCCTCCTTTTAAGTTTTATTAGCAATACCAGAAGTGACACACACACACACACACACACACACACACACACACACACACACACACACACACACACACACACACACACACACACACCACACACACACACACACACACACACACACACACACACACACACACACACACACACACACACACACACACACACACACACACACACACACACACACACACACACACACACACACACACACGCACGCACACACACACACACACACACACACACACACGCACGCACGCACGCACACACACGCGCGCACACACACACACACACACACACACACACACACACACGCACGCACGCACGCACGCACACACACGCGCACACACACACACACACACACACACACACAACACACACACAACACACACACACACACACACACACACACACACACACACAGACACGCGCGCGCGCGCGCGCTTGCAGATGCGCTCAACAGGACTAACAAAATCGATGTTCCGGTAACTGATGGCGACTATAATTTTCCTTGCGCCGAGCGACGAAGCAGCCAATTACGCCGGCCGTGGTCTAATCTGAGCGCCGAGGTTCTCTAGCGAGGAAAGTTAGCGCACGCGTTTCGAACTGGGCGCTGCATTCATTACGAAACATCAGCAGCGGAAGCTTCGTTTGCGCCATAGTTCCAGCGGTCCTCGTACGCTCAGTTTCGGTCAAGTGCGGGAAATTTCCTCGGATATCTTCGCGGTATAGGGCTCTGGAAATTGAGTTTCGCTGCGTTTCAAAAACTGATATGACACCGTCGTTTTCACGGCATCAAACTCCCATTAGGGACTGACAGTGAAGCTACGATTATTAAATACTTAAATACTGGTTTTTTGTTAATTATCTGGACAATTAGAGGGGTTTTGTAGCATATTGTGTCAGTCGGGAGATAGAGTGATTCTATGCCTATTTTGTTGCTAAATTGAACCCAATATTTTCTAGAATTTTTTTAAAGTGTTCGCTTTAAAACCCGGTATAATCCTTAAGGGAACAGAACGAATACCTACAAAAGGCAAAAGTAGTATAGGGGGTGGGGTGAAGGCCGATGAGCGGACGAAACCATGAAGCTTGAGGGTGTAAGGCGGCCGCAGCTGACACAGGGCAGGTCTAACTGAAGGGACTTGGAAGGGCCCTGTCATGCAATGGACTTTGGCTGATGATGGCGACAAAGACAGGGCACTAAACTCTTTATAAAAGAGGCCACATCCAAGCCCTTCTAAGGTACGGGCATTGCCACTGTCTTACCTCTACGGCACGAGAGGCAGCTATAGAGTAGCGCTCCTCAATCAGACCCGTGTGTGCATTTTTAACTCGCAAGCGTTTAGACGCCGATTTCAGGACCCGCAGAGCAGCGCACCGCGTAAGTGCCGAATAGTGCGAAAGAAGGCAGGTACGTCCAGTATGGAAAATATCTGTGAAGTTCTTCTTTACCAACTCCATGCCTGCTGCATATATTCCCAGCGATTAGAATTTTACAGCCAGTCAGGGGACAAGAGTTTTCACTTTCTATGCTGCGTTTAATTTGAGCCAGAACAGGAAGGGAGCAAGGAAGTTAATGCCGGCAAGTTCAACAAGCGTAATAACCGATTCAGTACTGCAGACCTCGAGAGCGCGAGGGAAGGAATGAAAGAGAAGTAAAATTCTGTCTTTTGGCCGAATGGAACTTGTGACAATGTTAAGGTGAAGAGACCCCTATTTCCGCCGACGTGCTTAGCCTGTGGCGTACTGTTCCTGGAAAACGAGTCATTGTTTCCTACAAGTGTCAGTTATGGATTAGGTGGATAGCATATTTTAAAACGTCATTCAACCTTGAAAACTTCAGCGCATCAGCCGCGCTAAACATGCCGAGGTCGTCGGCAAGGTAGCTGAGGTATAAACTCAAAATTTTATTCTGTATCAAACACCAAGGAAGCAGGTTACAATGACTTCATCACTGGAAAGCTATGGCACAGTGTTTTAATCCCAGCAGAAAGGAAATTCCGAATCGACATCCGGCCAGCAAACACTTAGTTTCAATAAATGAGCAGAGGGCACCTTCATCTTTGAGAAAAACAATAAAGGAGCTCCAAATAGCTTTGGAGCTGAGTTAAAAAGCGTGGGGCTGCCTGTCCAAATCCCGTGAGCGGTGTAAGTAGCCGCTAACACACAAATTAAATGCGCATTTTGGCGTCCTTGCAACTGTTACGCCTGAGAATAGGGCGCGTCACCACTCAAGGAACAGTGTTGAACGCATGCGCTGTCATGCTGGCTACCTGACAGCACATGGCCTTCGTAGAACGTATCAAGGCCCGCCTGCTTCTTTCCTGCTTCCGAAACGGCACACCATATTCCTCAGACAGCATTCGACTTCTTGCCGTGGCACTGCATTCCAGACTTGGCGCTCGGATCCCACTTCATCTGGCAACGATCTTGAATCACGTCGTCGGTCACGGGACTCGGCAGGCGCTCCCTACTTAAGCCGCTCGCCGACGCGGGCCAGACGGGGCGCGACACCGCTCAAGGAACAGTGTTGAACGCCCTTCTCACGTTTCAAGTTAGTTGTTTAGGCCTGTATAAAGAATATCGCGGCAGCAATCGTTGCTTCATTGCGTCGCAGAAATGCTCCCAGCGCTGTTTGAACTGAAGCTTTTGATTTCTGGTGGTGTCGAGCTTAATCCGAGCACTCCAAGTTCGGGCGAATTCGAGTCTTCGATGAAAACAATAAAACATTTAAATGAAAACCGGACAAGTATCCTGTGCAAAATTCAACAGCTTAAAACCGCACAATATTCCCACAATGAATTACTAGTGTCTATAACAAACCGCGTTGCGGCACTAGAAGCAACACATCTTCTAACACCCTCCTCGAAACAGCGTAACCGCTGAGACCAAGAAAGATATTGCGTCCTTAAAGCGGCAGGCACTGATGCACGTAACAGGCAACGCAGAAGTAATCTTATTTTCTTTAGCTTAAACGACATAAAAGACGAGACATGACAAAATTCAGAATGAGAAATATTGACACTGTGAGCTGACCAAGTGAATCTTCATCTTGATTTCAGCACCATTGAACGTGCTCACCGCATTGGTAAATTCTCGGGATCGAAGCATCGCCGGATAATAGTTAAATTCACTCATTTCAAAACTAAGGAAAACTTCCTGCCATGTGGAACTAAACTAAAAGGCACTAAAATTGCAATAAGGAAGACTTTGCTTCTGCGACACGGATTGCACGATCAAGATTATTGCAGTTTATCCGACCACAGAAACGCCGCTTCAAACTATGATTCGTCATGCTTCACGTTGGCGGAAAATTTTACGCTTTCAACAGGACTTGTCGGGCTAGTTGGTTGATCATAATGCAAAAAAGACGAACTGCGCAACAAGAACACGGACGAAAGGGAGTTAGTGTTAGTGTGTGTCTGCCTCCCTTTCGTCCGTGTTCTTGTTCCGCAGTTCGTCTTTTTTGCATTACGCTTTCGACCCCCATTTCTAACTCTGTGCTAGAAACCACCCGGACCACTGAATTCATTCCCGCAAGCAGCTCTACTAGCGATACTGCTTCGCATATTGATAATTGACAATCAGTTCGGCTTCCCGCCTTCGCATCCCGGCACCAACCACCATCACGCAAAAGTCTTAACATCGGATTCACCAACTTACGCAGCACCATACCTCAACAGAATCAGCTGCTCAGCTTCGTTGAAGATATTGACGCTGACATCCTACTCTGAACCAAGACCTGGCTGAACGATAGCGTTAGAGACAACGAAGTTCCTTTTTTTAACACAAATTACAAATTATACCGACGTGATAGGAACTATCGGAGGGAAGGGGAGCTCTCGTGGCAGTGAGAAATTGCTTATCATCTTCACTCATACGAAATCACGAGAACTTGAAACTTACATAGATATGAACCGGCAATGCGCCTCCAAGGCAATCTGTGGCATATGCTATCGGCCACCCGATACAATCCCATCCTTCTGTGATTTCTTAGATCAGGCCTTAACCGATATTGGAAATGCATTTCCTGGCATACCCGCCTTTTTATTTGGCGACTTTAATTACCCTAATCTACACTGGTCTCTCATGTCTATCTCAAATGGTTCGTCAGCCGACTCCCGACAATTTATCAACCTAGAGCTAGATTTTTACCTCTAGCAAATGATATCATAGTCTATAGAGGCGATAGCACTCTAGACCTCCTGCTCACATCATCCCCCGATTAGGTAACAGATATAAATCTCTTGCCCGGTATCAGCGATCACAACCTGTTTCACATTAACATTTCATTAGCAACCAAAAAACGATCACACGCAAGAATAATCACGGATTACAAAAGAGGAAACTTTGAAAACATTAATCAAAAACCTGATGAGTTTTTGGGAACTTTCCATAGTTCTTATCTCGCACGGCGAAAGATAATTGGAAGTTGTTTAAAACACATTAGTGAACTTAAATAAACCAATACATTCCTACAATTCTGGTAAAATTTGACATTAACAACCCCTGGTTCAATAAACGTCTCAAATCACTACTCAACCGTAGAAAACGTGTTTACAGGACTGTAAAGGAGATTAAAAATCCTGAAAAATGGGGCCCGTACACTTACGCGTATGTCACATGTGATAGGAAGTTTGAAATAGAAGTATGAACTAAAGAAGTTTGGAGAATACGACGAAGATGACGATAAGCATGACTTGTATTAACCTAAGAATAAATAAGATGATGTATACGGGTGAGGTGGGAAGAGATGATTGGTGGAGAAGAGAAGACGACAACAAGGATGACGTGTACCAACGCCAAGGTTACAAAAGCGCAATAGGTAGTGTGGCAAGGAGGGGAAAAGCAGAGAAGCGGAGGTTCCGGCGGTTCAGGAACACCTCGGATGGAGAGAGCAACGCCAGCTACTGCTCCAGTGATCTGGAGTTCTACAGCGTCACACCATGGGCTTCGTTCCTTTCTTGAGCCCGTCCCGGGGAGTCAACGAATGACGCAACCATTTGCAACGGCCAGGGGGGCCTCCAGCGCTGTTGCCACCCGTTCGGGTGGTGCCCACAACGCGAACATTACCAGCATCATCTCCACGGGCGCTCGGACCGGGAGCTTGTACGACGCCGCCAACGACGCCGCCAACGATGCCGCCAGCGACGCAAGCCTGAGCACTTCGAACGCCACCTCGACGCCGGCTACCAGGATGCTACTGACTGGACCTATGTGACGCTTCATCAGCACCGAACCGTGAGCACGAACACCGAACGCTGGTAGAATGGGTGTTCTCGGGTCGTGTGTATTCGTAGCCTTTGTGTTTTGTGTAAGATTTGTTAGTTAATTTTGTGTGCTAGTGTTTGTGTTATGTAGGGTGTATTAAATATGCCTCTGTGTGGATGCACCTGTCGCCTAGCCCATTCTCTCGGCACAAGTATTTTCAAGGTATCCGTGACACCTGAACACGCGTAAGGCTGTCTCAATGCACACCATCTCTGCCGGTGGGAAGGACAGTCGCGCGAATCGGCCACCTCGGTAACAAAGTTTGAAAAAAAAAAATGAGTCGTGTTTAGGCGCTTTTATATTAAAAGTTCAAGGTAGCCAGGGCACCAAACTGGAAGTGATGCAACGTAGCCTCAAAAAGCAAACGCGCCCAACCTTCGTCTGGTTTCCATGGCAACCACCCATCGGTTGTGCCTTACGCTCTGGCTATGGTATCTTTCTCCTTCCAGAGTAAATACCTTGCTGGTGTTTCTTGTGGCTGTAACCTATCGGTTTTGCCTTTTACACTCTCGCCATATCTCCTTTCTGTGGTAACCACCTTCCTGACGATTCCCGTTGAACCACCCCTCGGTTACTCCTTCCGAAGTTCTCGCCACACCCTCCTCCTTCGATAGTTCCATAGTAATGTGCTTCCAGACAGTTCTCGGTGCAACCACCTTCGGGTAAACTCGCGGAAATGGCCGTCTAAGTGGTTCTTATGAAAACGCATTCGGCGGTTACACCCACGTCTGCGACATAGTACTACTAGTACGAGGACTACGAGAAACCTAGGAATGTGCACGTAACAGCTGTTGATGTAAAACGTTCAGGATTCGAGCACTCAATTCAATATATTTCAAGCTGCCAGGAGAAGGAAAAGTGGGAGGCACTATTGCTAGAGGCTCTACACTTTAGAGTACTACCGTGCGACACAACCAGCTAGCTCAGGACAATTTTCACATTCTCGCTGCTCCGACATTTAAATGCTTATAAACGTCCTCAGTTATGATTCCAAGAAATCGTTCATGCCCCTTGAAGGCAACGCCTGCCTTTCAGAAGTTGTATCAAATATCGGGCGCAGATTTTCCTTCTCTCAACAAACGCACCTTGGACTGCTCTGAAAGGCGCAGAAAAAGCCTCAGACGCCCTAACAAGCCTGTCGCCAGCCCAGCTGTAACACGTTGAGTAGAATAGACACGAATAAAATCTAGATATAAATTGGAGCCTGCCATGTGGTACTCAGTTATTCTGCGGGTAATAGCCTCTACCTCGGAATGCTGATACCGACGCATTGTACTAATTATAAGGAATAAGCAGGGGGGTAACTTTTCATTTTTTGTGCAAGCTTTGATATAGCTTAGTTCAACAGCCTTCGTTTCTTACAATTGGCGAACACAGCGAGCACGCCGATGCGCAAAGGTAAAAAGTGGCTGCTATCGTATGAATCCTTAAATTTTTGATCAGGGTGTTTTGAGTTGTTTAAAAGATCTATAGTGGAACAAGCATACCTTGGAGGTTGAACATTTTTTCCAGCAAAGCGCGATATCCCAGCCCACACAGTTGTCTTAGGCCTTTGCCCTGCAGTGGGCGTTGTCAGGCTGCTGGTGATGATGATGACATCTTTAATTTCGTTAGCGACGAACAACAAGGTGAAAAACAGTGAATTTTCATTTCCGTTAGTGATTCCCTTCCGTGATCACTTTCCGTGCCGCCCGCTTTTTGGCTCACTCCGGTGCATACGGCTCTGGCGCCATGTCTGAGCGTGCGGCGGCACTCTATGCGGCCGCGCCGCAAGCACGTACGTGTGATTATGTTCGGCGCCCGGTTACGCCGACGGCACATGCAACGGCGAGGGACGCCGCTCAACCCACGAACGGGCGCTTAAATTAGCTAAACTAGGCAGCAGCCTAGTTAAACATCTGTCATGAGACGGCGGCAGCAGCAGTTGAATCCTGCTGACGCTTTCGACGCTCACGCTGCAGGCAGCTCTTCTAGCACCAGCCAACTCCGACATGGCAGCTCGGGGAGTTGAAGGATTGCTGTCCACACATTGTTACTGGCGCCGCTCTCGTTTCTGGTAGGTCTTCGTCGCCCACCGTTCCTCGGTAAGAAAACTCTGCCGATCAGCTTTTTGCTCCTCCACGAGCAAAATTGGGAGGTGTCGACAGCGAACCTCGGAATCACGAAGATCGTTGTCTGCATCACGCAGTGCACTGCGGCACTGCAGCTGGTGCTCCATCCACACCACTGGTTTTACGGATTGTGTTGTTGTAGCGATAGCTACAATACGCTAGCATTTCGAGCCTTCAGTGTGGTGGCGCCGTGGCCACCATGGCGTCGCCGTGGCTGATCACGTGGTTAATCACGTCGTGCTCACGTGACCAGCCACGTGGTTTGTCACGTGATTATGTGGTAGGTTATGTGATTATGCACGTGACTCGGCGTTCGCTTAAGGAGGCAACGCACCGCTCGCATGCAGTTTCGACATTGACGAGGGCGCGGCCGACAGTGTGTCTGAAACGCATGTGAGAACTTTGTGCTACAGACAACAGGCTGCGTCTAATCATCCGGCTGAAATAGCCCGACATTAAATAGGACTACCACTTCTCAAACAATAACAGATGCCTTTAATTGCAAAAGCGTGTTTAATAAATATGTATTATTGCATGACAATCCAGTCCAACAAAGCGCAGACAAATGTAAGAGAGCTTTTGCTCTGTATAACTAAGTTTAGAAGAGTGAAACAACAGTAAGTTTTTTGTTTTATCTCCTTTTTCCTCCTAGCCGCTTCAATCGGTGGCATTGGACGGGCTTCATCCATACGACAGCTCGGGGTATGCTTGGTATGTAGGCTACCTTAGTGGAAGCTATATTACTCAGGGTTCAGCGGGTCATTTTACAATGATCGCAACAGCAATATTTTCGCATGTTCGGAAGTTCTTGCTTTGGACGAGGCGAAGTTAAGAGGAAAAAACCTGCATCGGAGGCTGGAGTTCCTAAAGTCTACGTATGATATACTCACCTGATCAGTATATTTCTTATTGACTAATCAGGTCATTTCTAAAGGTCTGCAATTTCAATACGCTTACCATACTAATTTGGTGTCGAAACGCTTGTCTTACAACATGGGAGTTACTAATGAGGCGGATAGCATGAACAAAACAATAGCTTGGTTTACTAATAACTGCTTAGACGTTTATCACCAAACTCGTTTGCTTAGACTACGTCTCATAGCTAGGAGCTATAATTACGCCGGTTTTTCTACTTATTCGCTACTGTTTCCTTGTCGCCGCGTATCGGTTGCCTATGTGAGCTTAGTCAAATATCTGAGAATATTCTTCGACAGCGACACATTTTGACGCAGCCACGGTCACATATTTGTGATAATCTTTAGAGCGCGGCATAGTTTTTCGAGCACACTGTATGAGCTATTCTGATTTACAATCAAGCAAATACTCCTCGTACACTGATTTTAGTATCCTCTGATTTCGATAAATTTCTCCTTTCTCGCCGGTGTAATGGCAATACTCAGTTTACTCTTTACTGATTGACATAGAATCTTATGTTCCTTTTGCTACAATGGATATTATTTTCACTTCGATTTGTCTTCCATGCTTTCGGGCAGGGTTTCTGCAGACAACGGAGCTAGGACATTTCAGGGATAATGATTTTAAAATATGTTACAAAGCTTCTCAAAGCATTCCCAGAAGTGTTCATTTGTAGTGCCATGCTCTTCAACAATAAATGGAGAAGCTAGATCTTGTGCCTATGTCAAAAGAATTATGAGTAATTTTTAAAAGAAATAATTTTTCTTTACCATGAAAACGACAGTGTAAACGATCTGTGTTCACTGCAACACGGCTTTTTAGAGTGAAATGTAAGACAAGTATTGGTAGTCATTTTTCGAGTGTTGATGACGCATTTACTTGACTTTGTTCTCTCACTCATTCCCATTTGATATTAATATTTCTCAATTGTCGGAACTTGCAGAATACAGCATTTTTTTTGTTGGTTTTCAAACTAACTGTGCAAGCTCTTGTGCCGACTTGGCTCAGCAATGTCCTCAAGTCACTCTAGGATTTTACAGCGCTGTTTTTTGTTCTGTGTACGTGTTATGTGCAATAAAGGTGTTTATTATTGCTATTAGTGGAAGTGTTAGTAATATTGCGTCCACCATCAACCTAGGTGCGCTGCTGGATAAAGACTTCTCTATTTCCCTCCATCTGACCTTCTTGCCACATCGAGTTATAATACTTCCGCATAATTCACATTCTCATTTGCTCATGCGCCCGTGGCGGCCTCTGCTATGGCCTCCATCCCTTGTCTCCATTCCTTGTCTCCATCCCAATACTTCAAACCTGCAGGTCGGCTACCAGTCTTGATCACTGTGGAGGTAACCTGTTTGAATCAACAGGCCGGAAAATCTTAAGATTCTATTTTCTAAGCCATAACTTTGTTCTTGGTTTTCGGATGGAGAAAGATAACATACCCAGCCGGGGTTCAGAGCTTCAGTTTATACTCAGATCAACAACAGAATGGCGTTCCCCCATCGTCGCACTGGTAATCTAGCCTTCGCAGTACGTCCCACAAAGCGTTGTAAGGCAACTTTTTTCATGCTGACGGCCGCAATTCTGCGGTTTTCTACCGAAAGATACGTCGGGACTCATCTGGAAGGTTCGTAGATTGCCAAAAATTATTTACCTTTGAGCGAATTATCCCAAACTTCTTCCGCTTTAAATTGAGCACTGCCGAAAGTTTCTGCGGTTCTCATTTTTCACAAACGCCGAGCAAGCTTGTTAATTGCTATCGCCGCCTCCGATTTGTTCGACTTTTTATGAGCGAAAGTAAGCCCAACAAAGAGGTTACTTGGGGTTGAAAGCGGCCATCAACTCCGAAGCACCACAGTTGAAAGATGGCACCCTCTCCGCGACACAAGCAACCATTTTTCTGAAGCATGGGGTTCTGTATAGTGGTCATGGTCTCCTAACTTGTGTGAGCCAGAGCTCAGCACAGTTCAACCTAGACCGCGGATAAGGGAAAACCCGGGATGTGTGGATAGCACAACTGAGGAAAACCAGGGCACAACCAAGGAAAGGGTTTCCTCCTTGGCACTAAACCACGTTATTCTCTTTGCACACTGCTCCCGACAGATGGAGTCATTCTTGGCAAAATGGCGGCTGCGTGGCGCCGTTTTGCTTTAAGCAACCGCCTGTATAAAAAATATCAGGGTTTTTCACTTTAATAAACTGATTATAGTACAAAAGCACAAGCCGGAAGTCCCAAAGTTGTATTAGTGGACAAAGAAGACGATACGCAATGCACATCGTAATGTACCCAGGTCCAAAACGCCCGAATTATTATTAGTATACGAATAAGACGGTACACAATGCACAGCGCGGGAACAGGTTAGCACGAGACATGTTAGGCTATCGAGACAGTCTATAGTGCTCTCATACAGCGCCCTGCGAAGCTCATCCGGTCGCACCGCCATTGGTTCGACTCCTAGTCATGGATATTGATTTCATTTCTTTCTCAAGCTGCTTAATGTGGAGTCACAGTTGCTAGGCAACGACAGAAGATTCAAATATGACATGAATATTGGTCGTGGTCGGTGTTGTTGAGCGTATGAGTCTTTAGCCTAATGCTAGCAGCCGCACTAATTTCTTGGTGAACCTCAGTCGTCAGCCACTTGTTGTATGTGACACTTCGCTTTTAAGGCGAAAGCGTTTATAGGCTCATGACTCGCCAAACGGGATGTTCGCCGAAAAGTGTCGCATTATAGTAGTCAGTCAAACGTGGTTGAGGTGTCCACCGAGATTTCTAGATCTGAGAGCTACTGCACCCTTTCCTCAAGGACCTTTCCTTTCCTCACAACACATGCCTTCGCATTCCTCCGCGTAAGTAGACAAATGTCCTCACAGTTAAATAATAACAACTAATTGTTTAATTAGTAATGATTAATCAGGTAAACCTTAGATGATAATTAGTGAAATGGTAATTTACTAATTACTTAATTAGTAATGATAGTGGTTGGTGTAGTATGTCGTAACTGCGAACTCAGTATACGATAATTCACTACGCATGCGCAAGGCGCCAGCAGACAACGCATCTGCGCTTCAGCCTACTGCGCATGCCTGTGAAGTCACTGAATGACGCCAGGAATTTTTGAAAGGAGCGCTCGACAGGCAATCTTGCCAGACGCCTCCTGTACGCGGATCTGGTAGGATACCGCCTAAACGCCTTCCTGTGTCTCCAGCAACCAAGCATGCGCGCGCTAATTAACGTCAGCGAAAGTATCCTGAAGCGAACAATTGTGTATTCTTTAATCACCATCCTCACTTCACATCAGCGACACAAGCAGCAACACCACGCTAAAGGCTTTCGCCTCACCGCAATTTGCGTCAGCAAAGTGCCCCCTGAATTTTTTTGTCTGTGTGGGTGAGCGTACGAGTGTTTTCCCACTAAAATTCACAGAATAACTCCTAGTCAATACATTATTTAGGCATGAAATGCGTTGCACGAGTTCCGTAGTACATGCTAGGGTGGCTCGCAGATGCTTGCAGCCGCATACATTTCTTGATGCGTCTTCAGCCACTTCGTGTGGCTGAATTCCACGTTCTGTTTTGTTCACCGATTTTGGTGTACTGCGGCATGCATGACCCCACCAGTTCACGTGATGAAGAAGGGCTGGTGGTGCCTGCACACACTAGTTAAAACGCTGCGAAATTCACCCCGACTATGCGCCGCCACTCTCTCTACCGCCAGATCGAAGAAAGTGTAATACGTTGCTGCGGCGATGGCAGAACTGCATAAGACATTACCAGGCAAATTGTGTTTTCTATCGTGCCAGTGCTGTCTCGTACACGTCTCCGGCCTCAATTTTTTTTTCAGCTGGATACTGTTTCGACGTGAAGTTCCGGAGTATTTTCGATCACTTCACCTTTATGTGCCAATTCATGTTGTTCACTTTGCTGTGCACTTTTTTTTCGCCGACAACAGGAACTACTGTCATTTCGTCCCAAATAATGATCTGTTGGACAAGTTACCCGATGACAACGCTTGCGCTAGCTCTCCCCGAGTTTCCTGACATACGCGGCATATGGTACTCCAGTTCCGCTGCCTTCATCGGCGCCTGGGGTACGTAGGACAACAAGCCGCCGGCACGCAGCTTTTAACGTTCGATGATCGGATGCATTTACAACCCCCATAAACGACTTAGTAAACTATGGCGCACAGCGATGAATAAATATCAGCAGCACGCGTTGGCTAAAACGTTCCAGAATACTTGATATTACATTTTATCAGCCTAAATTTGACGTAATCATCCAAGGACTTGTTTCAACAGCATTGACCTTACGAGTATGCGTTTTTATCGAGACCGGGAAGGGAAAGTACTCACGAAAAAAAGTTTTCGATGACCATTGTGACGAAAGAACGGCTCTTAACCCTTCGATGGGACAAACTCGGCGCTGTGCTTGTCATACAAATCCAAATTTTCCTCTTGGGGAGTGCGGCGAGTGAAAGGATAATTGGCATTATATTTCGAAAGCGTTTACCTTTAGAACGCGTCACGCTGCTGTCCGCTACGCGCCACAGAGCGTTTTACTTTTCCTGGGAAAAACTAAGTTGTACCACGTGAAAAAAGAAGTCCTTTTCTCACTGTCAACTAGTTTGACGCGAATTACAATGATCTTTGAGGTGCTGCTTTTTGTTGCCAGTTTCACTGATTACGCTTCAAACTTCATTTTTATATATAAGTGCTTTTGAAAGACAGGCAAAGATCAGTGCTATCAGGTATTAATATCGTCATTTTAGATAGTTATCGAACGTTTATGACGTCAAAAACTGACTTGTGAAGTATAATAATGCCCGAATTAAGTATCGCGCTAATGTGTTTGCTTAGGAACGCATCGCCACCGAAGAGCCAATACAAAGCTGCGCATATAAAACGCCCGCTAGCGATTGGATATGTTTCCCGGCCATAACTGTGTTACAGTAGTGAGCGCAGCCGGGTCGTCGCGCCATCACTTAGCTTGCGCGACGACAGCCATCGGCCTCTCGCTGTAACATAAGATCACTTGTTCCAGTCTTTATTAGTACGCAGTGTCAATAGGTTGGAAGTTAACCTTGGTTCATTAAACACAACTGAGCGTTACAGAAGTTCCTGTAACTTAACCGCACTCTCATTGCATTTGAAAAGATCAAGCCATAGCGTGGGCTGTAGCCTGTATCAGCCAGTTTAAAGACGGGAAGGCGGGAGTGCAGAACGGACTAGGGCTGCAGTATGCTCACTCATGATATGGAGATGACCCGTGCGATGTGAAGAGTGTGAAGGGAAGAGTGATATCGGATGTCCAAGGAGTTTCCGGAGGGAGGGCTGTTGTTTAATTTAGCTAACCCAGGGTTCCTAACAATCCATTACAGCTAACAGTAAATGCGCGTTGTTTAAGGTTCCCGCCATCGAAATTGTGCGACTTTGGCGTAATTCCGGCCATTTTCTTCGCGCTCTGCAGGAGAACGTCATGACAACCGTGTCACCGTTACACGGAGACCTTTTCACCCGCCATCGCAGGCAGAGATCGTAGGCAGCTAGAGCAGCGTTCGTGTGGTACTATACGAGTACGCCGAGTTTAAGGCGCCGAATTTGATGTGTCTGTGAGCACCAATTTACATTTTGTAGCGTTTCTTTTCTCGCCCCTTTGTCTCAGCAGCCGAAGCGCCCTGAACTTAGAATTATTTATCTGAGTTTAACGCGCTGTATTTGCGAACGCCGCACTTCGATAAGTCTGCGCTCAAAGCTAAGATACGCCAGTTATTCCAGTCTCGGCCTGAAATCACCGGCTGGCGTGACATCAGCAACCTTTTTTTGTTCTCAGCACCATGATGTTCAGGTTTCTGACCGCCGCTAAAGTTCAGTGCGAAAAAAGTATTTCAATAGTCATTCCTAGGATCCTGCATAAGAAAGGAATCGATGTCCTGCAGCCTGTTGGAGACATTGTTGAACGCCATGACCTGTGCGACCTTAACTCAACAGTGAAAATCTGGCATGTGACGTCTGGCATCACACATAAATGTCGACAGTCTTGTAAAATTCAATACAAGTTCGTTGTCTTTCCCTGCCTTTCTCGCGTCCACGTTCGCAGCCTTTTCACGTGCATTACTTGCGCCTCTGCACGTGTGCATCACCGGCGACAGCATATTATTGGCCACATGTCATCAATGAATAGATAGAATAGCAACAACACAACCTTATGAAAGGTAAAAGACACCTCACGCACCGCTTTTGAGCGAAAGCAAGTTGCGCTTGTTGTTGCGGTGTATTTATTTTTATTCTTAAATTCAATTTACCCTAGACGTCCTCAACAGACATTAAATCAAGGGCAATGACAGATATAAACATTTCCAAAAATAACACATTATATGAATAAATGTTCAGGAAATATAAGCATGTGGTAAAAAATATTTCAATGTTCAGCGCAGAAAATTGTTATATGCGAAATAAGCATACACTGTGAAGAACATTTAAGTTGACAGATAGCAGTACATTAATTCTGCAAAATATATAAAAACATGATGTCAAATATAAAGAAATGATAATCAGCTGTAATGAAACTAAAAACCTTAGCATCAATTAGTTGGCAATAAAACATTTTAACATCGAGGTACGAATAAACTGCACTTTAAAATTAGACGCTTTCTAGTACATTAACATGATCTTACGTTCAGTATTATGTGCGATGAGTTTGGGGAAGTGACTGCATTCATAGTTAGCCGAGTGGAGAAAGGAAAATGATTGAAATTGCTGAGTCAAATGAAGTTTTCACTTTGTAAGCATGATCGATTGGTGCAAACAGGCGTACGGCAGGTCTTATAAAGCCTGTTGTGTACCTAAAGGCATTACGGTAAATTATATTAAAATATGCAGGACGGGCTGTTTTTCCAGAAGATTTTAATGAATTTAGGCCGATATCTTTATCCCGACATGCTTTCACATGCAAAATAACTTTCTGAAAAAGAGCTGGCTAATTTGTTTTGCAGAGACAGTGCTGAGGCCTTCAAATGAAAGACGCATAAACTATGTGCGATAGTAGCACGGAAGTATGAGTCAGTAATTTAATTTCTTTGTTAGCATGACAAAGTGAGCGAAAAATGATACCAAAAGTGTGGCACGTGTTAACAACAATAGAATCAATAAGCATGCGCCAGGAAAGAAGGAAAAGGTTAATGTTTTAATGAATCCATACGTGCGACAACCTCACTTTATTATTTTGTGGTATTATTCCCAGTGGTAAAGCATAACAACTGTTGCACTATAAGGCGTAAGCCTTAGTTGCCCGATTACGTGAAAACCATTCTGTGTATGTTTGTGTGATAAAACACAATGGCACCAATGAAAGATGGCACCTGTATGCAATCTGCAGGTGGATGTAAAATAATGATTGGTCGCGCGAGGCTGCCTGGGGCAACCAGTAACGCGAAAGACCCACAGGTTGCAGCACCTGCCATGTCCGGGCAGTGGCACACCGCTTAACCGCTGCACTACGGCGCCAGGATAGGTACGACTCTTAGATATCTATGAAATTTAAGCAGATGATAATCAATTGTGCACATATTGGTTTTAACCCATTTTCTACCAGGTCAAACCCTTAAGGCGGAGCGTCGGCCGCAGTACGGCGGCGACTGCCTTCACGAAGTTAGCGCACAGATCACAAGGCTTGCGGCGGCGGCGGCGGCTACGTAGAGCCATGCAGAAGTAGAATTGCGAGCTGCGTGGGATCGGGTTGCATTAAGTCTCAGTGCGCGGCGACTGCGTTTACAAAGTCGACGGGCGGGCTTGCGCCTTCTCACTCGTAAGCAGTCTCAAGCGTCTCTGCCGACTTTTAGTATTTATATGCATTCGCCAGTCCCTACACCAGTTAGTTGTGTAGATCATTCTCTAAATCAATGGAACCACTAAAGTTAGTAACAGGACGGCATATAACACAATCATCAACGAAGAGCCGTATGAAGACGGGTCGATGTCTCGAAGAAACTAGTACTGAATTACTTTTCTAGTCACGTTTGTATCGGTGCTCTTCGGAAAAAAAAAGTGGCGCTGAGTAACTTTTTTAGAAAGAAGGCATGACCAGATTTTCCCACAACGTGTTTTATTATATGAATATCATTAATATAGATTTACGAATATGGCGCACGATTTAGCATGGTTAGGCAAAATGCCAATTATGCGCGCTGTCACTTTAATTTTTGCTTCGATTTTTTTTACAGACTCTGTATTCAATGTCAAGCAAGCTTCCGACTCGCATCGGCGAAATCAGACATAAGCTCCGCCTTCAGGGTAAGACGTCATAGCGTTAACGGGTAAGTACAACTCCTGGAGCAGTGGAGCAGCAGTGAAAAGAAAGCGATGCGCCACTGCCCAGGTATATTAGCTGCTTACACCGGTGGCGCTGGCGAGGCCCAGGCTGGTCTTGCCGAGAAATCTCTCGTGACCAATCATTAATTCAACTGCCACTTCGCGCGCTGGTCAGGTTGCGATGACGTCCCTAGTTGGCCATCTACCACCTTGTGGTAAGGGCACCTAGATGGCAGGTGGGCGACCTAGGCACGTAGCCCACGATACGGTGAGCAGCACACAGAGGGACCTCACAGGCAACGGCTAAGCAGGTGAGTGGAAGCCCTAGTGCTCAAACACTAAATTAATGTTGCCCCTAACACGGAACCATGCGGAAAACTATTGTAAAACGTGAGCTTGGCATCGAATATTTAAATATTTTCTCATTCAGGCAATTACTTTTCTTTTATTTCGAGCACTTTCCCCTATTAAACAGTGCAGGAGGTGGATGAAGATCAGTCTCGTGAGCAGTGTCTGCAACAACTGTATTGTGTACCCGAGATGCTCCGAGTCAAGCAGCGGCGGTATTTTCCGAGCGATTGCATTGAAGGGCGCCAACTGCCGTTGCCCTGATGACTCTGCCTCGAACGCCTGCCCCCTTCTTAAGACTGAACGGGCGGTACACAAACAAATGGCGCGAGACGATTCTACGCAAAGAGAGGCCGCAGCAAAGGTGGGTCGACGTCGTTCGCCTCGCCGAAGGTCTTCAAAAAAGGCAGCTACCTTTGATGGGAAGGCCTCAAGCGCCGCTGAAGCGTGTCCGCCTTTCTTCTTCTTCTTCTTTTTATTTTGACAGAACTGGTTACAATACAAGACCGAATAACACTCATTGGTATAAAGCACTGCCAAGGTAGACGAGGCAAAAGGCGTTTAATGCACGCCTGACGAGGCCTCGTCTCCGGAATATTGCATCAGGACAGACGAGTGGCCGGTCGCGCCAACAACAAGAAAGAATAAGGAGGCAGCAAAACTGTGCAGTTACAAAACAATCAGAAAGATTCGGTACAAGACGCCATTATTAGAAACATCAATCACTAAGCAGGTAGAATACAATGCAAAGGCAATACTCAAGATACAATGGAATACCGTACATAAAAAAAACACTTAAGAAAAAATCAAACAAATTAAATTAAAACAGCATACATCAAAACAGCGCAGTTATGCTTTATCTAGTAAAAAAGTTTTAACTTGTCTCTTAAAACTATTTACTGAGTTGGAGCTACAGACTATTTGAACAATTTCCTGAAACATGTTTAAAAGTGCAGGGATTTGAAAGTCAACCGACTGCTTCCCGTAGGATGTTCTGATCAGGTTTGAAGTAAACAATACATTTCTCAACTCGTAGCCACAATGAGCACGTTCTTATGTTGCGAAAAAGCCTGGTTGATCCCGTTTAATTTCGTTGTATATTCTGAGTGCTAGTACTTGGCGAAATACGTTAGTAAATGTAAGAATCTTGTTTTCATAGAAAAAACCTTGAGTATGTTCACGTGCTGATAAGCTTTCAATAAATCGAATCGCTTTCTTCTGCATGATATGAAGCCGTTCAAGATTGCCCTTTGAAGTCGTGCCCCATACCAGTACGCAGCAGTGTAGTCGTGAGTAGATCATTGCATAGTACAACTGTCGCTTGAACCACGTGGGTAAAATGTACCTGAATTTGTTTAGGATACCTAAGGTTTTCGATATATTGGTGCAGATGCTATCGATGTGTGGTGTCCAGTTAAGGTTTTCGTGAAAGATCACGCCTAGAAATTTCTGTTTGCTTACTTGCGTTATCACTTTTTTCTGAAATTCTAGCTTTAGATAACAATCTGCTGCCTTATTTTTGGGTCGAAATATCATGTAGTTTGTTTTTTCTGTGTTCAGGACTAGCTGATTATGATATAACCAGATAGACAATTGTTCAAGCCATGCATTTGCTTCTGTTAATATGCTGGTTAAGTCGGTTCCTTGAAAAAAGATATTTGCGTCATCAGCGTATAAGATAATATCAGGAGTTCGAGGAATACATACAATGTCATTAATATAGAGAAGAAATAAAAGGGGACCTAAGATAGATCCCTGCGGGACACCATACTGTATCAGTTTAGACGTTGATGTGAAGCTATTGATTTTTACAAACTGGTAACGGTTATGTAAGTAAATTTTAATTAAGTCGAGCGTGATTCCACGAATGCCATAGTTACAAAGTTTATTATATAATATATCATGTTTAATCGAGTCAAAAGCTTTCCTAAAATCTAAAAATATGCCTACGGTATACATCTTATTCTCAATATTAGTTATTATTTTTTCTTTGATGTTCAGCAAGGCAGATTGAACTGTTTTTCCTTTCTGAAAACCATACTGTTGTTTTACTATTATGTCTTTCTTTGATAAGAATTTGTAAAGTCTATTATTTATAACATACTCAGGTATCTTTGAGAAAAAAGGTAATACAGATATAGGTCTGTAGTTCGCGAGAACATCCTTAGGTCCACCCTTATGTATTGCACAGACGCGGGCAATTTTCATACTTTCTGGGAATATACCATGCTGCATTATGTTGTTGCAAATATGGGAGAGGGGGACGCAAAGAATATCAGATACCGCTTTCACTGGTCGGACAGCAATGTCATCATAACCACAAGCAGAAGAATCTTTCATATTTTTTATCACTCCTTCAATTTCATCTGGTGTGGTTGGCGTCAAAAAAATTGAATCTATTTCAGTATTACTTAGATTTAGGTATGAACTGACCGAGCTGCTGCGAGATGCACCAGCCGTAAGAAAATGATTGTTAAATAGGTTTGCTAGTGACTCACCGGCGTGGCTTGTGCCATCTACGACTAACTCATGGGGTATAGTGTCACTTCTCTGCGAAAGAATTGAATTAAACAAGGTCCATGCCTTTTGAGGGCAGTTGTACACTGCCGTAAACTTGTTCATGTAATACGCTGTGCGAGCTTTCTTTAGTTCACCACTTAACTTATTTCGCAGTTTTTTATATTCTGACAGTTTATTTATATCTTTAGTCTTAATAAACGTGTTGAAGAAGTCATTTCGGGCATTTATCTTGTTTAATAAATCGTTTGTGATCCAAGGCTTTCTTGCACGCTTAGGTTTTTTCAGAATTCTTGCAGGGAAAGCATCATAATATTGTTGAGTTACCGCAGTTAGAAAGCAGTTGTATGCATCATTAGGATGTGCAACATTTAAAACATTTTCCCAAGTTAAACTGCTTAAAAGATCACGAAAACGTGTTATTCCAGCTGTACTGACATGTCTACGAGGCGGAGCTTTTTGGTGTGACTGAGGTTGTGATGTTACCGGCAGGAAGCAAAATATTGGCATGTGGTCACTGATGCCTGTTGTCAGAACTCCAGAGCGCACACCATTGTCATGACAACTTGTCAAACACAAATCAATTAATGTCTGGCTATCTGCAGTCACACGAGTAGGTATGCTAATAACATTTATTAGACCGGTCGAGTGTATTAAATCCTGAAACTTACTGGAACACAAATCAGAGGAAAGCAAATTAATATTAAAATCTCCCAAAATGACTACTGGGCACTTAAAGGATAACAAATGCTCACTAAGGTCTTCGAAAAAATCTAAGAATGCAACCAAGGATCCTGAAGGTGGCCGGTATACAACCGTCACAGCAAACGCTTGACACTTGACTGCAAGGGATTCATAGTTGTCCGTAATAGCAGAGTACTCTTGGATGATACTGTACATATGGCGTTTACTAATGTAGAGCGCCACGCCTCCACCGCGTCGGTTACATCGACCAAGCGATTCATAATTATAGTTATCAAGCTTCACTGCATGCTTTTGATCACTGAACCAAGTTACCGAAAATGCAAGTACGGTAAATTCATGATTTAACGTTGCCAGGTACGCACAAACGTCAGGATACTTGTCTCGCAAGCTTCTCGCGTTAAGGTGAAAAAACGATGCTGTTTTTTTCAGTGCTTGTGTTTCCTTGACTATGTTGGCGAAAGTGATAGCGCTATGATAACCGCAGTTTGGGGTGTAAGCAGCCATGAAAAAGAAAAAACAGAATCAGAGCGCATGCGCTCTGCTACACCATTTTCGCCAGGTCACCTTCAGTTCTGATCTGGATAGCGCTGTCGCCTTCTTTCTTGCGCACAAGGATTCTGCCATTCTTTTGCCAGACAAACTTATAGGAACGCTCGAGTGCCTTCGATTTTGTCACCCACAGCAATTTCTTGTTCAGAGGAGTTAGATTGTCAAGGAAACGAACGCCGGGAACCTTAGTTACCAGATGTGTCTTTTGCTCGGTCCACTGCTCCTTGGTTGTACGTGAAGAAAAGCGTACCATGATTGCGGGAGTGTTTTCCTCCCTTGCAGGCAGCCTATGTATTGCTTCTACATCTTTCGCGGTTAGCTCTGGGATGTTGAGCTTGCGTGCGACGTTATTTAGTTTCACGAGCAAGTTTTCGCCCTCACTTTTTTCAATACCGTGAACCTCCAAGTTTTGGCGGCGGCTGTATTGGTCAAGGTCATTAAGTTCCCTCCTCAGTTTCTTAACTTCTTCGATCGATGTTTCCGTTTCTACTTTCTGCATTCTCTCTTTCAACTCGGAGATTTCCTGTCCCTGGGTAGTCACCAGTGTAAGTAGGGTATCATACTTAGAGGACAAAAACTCTACTGTTTTTTCAATGTTTTTCACAGTTTCTTTCACAGACAACAGGTCCTCTATTTTGTCAATAAGTGGTAGGAGCAAGGTAATCCGTTTGTTCATAATAGTCAGCTTAGCTCCCACATCAGCACCTTGCTCAGGCTTCGTTTTCCCGGAGCTCTGACTCCGGAGTTTAGAGGCTTTACAAGTAGGACACAGCCATGTTTTGTCAATCTCTGGTTTGGATTTTACCGCTGCTTTTCCCACTCCCGAGCAATTTCCAGCATGATAGGAGAATCCACACTCCGAACAAGTCAGGACAAGGGAGTCATCCGTGATTGCTTCCTGGCATGCTAAGCAAATATCTTTCTCCATTTGAATAGTAAGGCAAAAGCACAAACAGCAGCAGCGGGAGCAGCAGTATGAAATATCTCAAGCACACAAAAAGAAATTTTTCGATACTAACCTGCAAAGCAGGGGATGAGAAGTTAGCTGTGCGTCGACCAGCCACTGCCTACCGCTGCTGCTGCGTGCAATAATGCCAGGCTTGACGGGGTGTCTCTTCTTATAGCGGCAGTGTGGTGACGTAGTCGCTGATTGTCCGGTAGACTGATGTGCTATTGGGCACGGCGGGGGTTCTTCCACGTGATGCTTGATTCGGGCTGTTGATCAGATTCAGATCTGCAAAGCAGGGGATGAGAAGTTAGCTGTGCGTCGACCAGCCACTGCCTACCGCTGCTGCTGCGTGCAATAATGCCAGGCTTGACGGGGTGTCTCTTCTTATAGCGGCAGTGTGGTGACGTAGTGTGGTGACGTAAATCAAGGGAGCCCAGAGTCTGGTGACGCCTGCCCTTTGCTTCTGATATTATTTCGCCACCACTACCGAAGCCTTGCACGCCTACTGGGTCAGCGACGATGCCGACACCGCAGTGTCCAACGCCTACGACGGCTCCAGACAAAAGCCAAAATCTGGACTGTGGCCAAGATGTACAAGTGATTGAAATGCTGACGTCCTTCATGAATCTCATGCGTGCTGTGCTTTCTAGCCTGCGCACGCCAGCAGCACACAACGCATTGAAATTACTGCATGCATTACATCTAGTTCTTGTGGCTCAGCTCAACTTGACTTCAGCAGCCGATAAACTCCACATGAATGACTGGGATTGCTAACAGCCTTTTGCGATCGAGATACCCGCTGTGTTGGGCTCTGCACCACCTGGATAATCACCCATTAACAGAGGATAATATCCTCTTACCGTGGCTGCAGCAGTCGACAGCTCTCAAGGCCTATTACACCGTTCGTGAGAGCGACTGGCTTGAATGACTGTGCTTCTCCCCCCTTCTACAGTTCTCTTTTTAATCCCTCATTCCTCCTACCCAGTGCAGGCTAGCCAACCGGACACCCTTCTCTTTAACATCCCTCTCTTCCTTCTTCCGTTTATCTCTCTCTCTCTCTCCCTCCACCACGGACAAAGCAAAAGAAAGTGTGCATGCCTAAAAAACCGCAATAGACCACATTTATCGACAAAGATACCAGAAAAGATTTGAAAATTCACATGATTCACAATACTCGATATTTGGGATTTCATCTATACATGTGTTATTTTCTGCCAGAATGTTAAGGTAACGTGTTATGTTTGCATAGCAGAGTAAGAAATAAAGCTCAAGCGAAGTTTATTTACCCCGCCTTCTCTTTTAGATGCTACTACTATTATTACAAAAAATGTTTATAAATTGGCGCAGTTTATTTTGAAGAAGCTGAAATTTCTTTGTTGCACGGGATGGAAATGAGCGAGGAAAGGCGGCTTTGTTGTAGCGGTACAGATACTTAATAGATAATTTGAATAATGATAGCATGCATGTGCTCGCTGGCACGCGATAATTATTACAGCCCGAAAATGCTACTGCAACGAAATATAAAAATGATTAATTAATTTTTGTGCAATGCAGACCCGCTGAATTAGTTATGCTTACAAAAAAAAATAGATGCCAATAGCCAGCCGGCCGCTTAGTCTCACTGTTCTCGGAATGCTAGACCTTGAATTCTCTGACAGGCGCAATACCAGCCTCTCGATGTCGCACTTTGAGTTTGTGGTGTCTGAGACGAGAGACTTAAGCTTGTTGGCGCTCTTGGGCAACGGCATGTGTAGAGTGTTCACAGCAATCCGCCTCGGCTCCATGGGGTGCAGGTGTGTGGGGAAGGACGGGTGAAGGTTCGTGAAGATGCATTTTTACAAGCCAGTGCTCGGATGTGCGCTGTACACATGTGCGCTGTGGTGGCTGTAAACGCGCACGCACAAGCGCGTACACAAGTACAGGCCATCGTTAATTTGGGACAGGAGGCTATACTAGTAGCGCAGTAAAAAAATTGCAAAACTATCTTTTTTATCGACCGTTGCGGTTGCTCAGTGGTTATGGCACTCGGCTGCTGACCCCAAAGACGCGGGTTCGATCCCGGCCGCCACGACCGCATTTGGATAGAAACGAAATGTTAGAGCCCCGTGTAGTCTGCGATGTCAGTGCACGTTAAAGAACCCCAGGTGGTAGAAATTTCTGGAGCCCTTCAGCACGGTGTCCCTCGTAGAGTTTGTCTCTTTGGGACGTTAAACACCTATAAACCACAAACCATAACCCAAACTTTGTCCTCGAGTAGATTTCTCACTACTTGAGATGTTACAAAGAAGCTTCGTTTACCGATGCCTTAAACTACTCGGGCATCTCCAAAGCTTCTTTTATCGTTGCTGCATAGAATGTCAGGAACCTCCCTCACCGTCTTCGTGCCTTACTTGACCGCGGTAAATTCAGCGATTTCAACATATGGCATTGCCACCATGATGGAGCAATTGCTCGTTCCACGCATCATAAATCCGGACGGCGCACACGTCCAGACAGGGCAATCATTCTAGAGGTGGAACTTGCTCAACATATAGCTCCTGCGCTAAAATTCGCTTTTCTCTGAACAGCGACCTCGTTGCGCACGGTTGGCCTCTGTGCTCATCCATCATGAGGCTTTTGCACGCGCTCAACATTCGGACTAGCACGAAAAGTTCACAAGGAATTCCAGAGTCTTTCATCACAGGCAGTGATCGTACAGTGTAGGGCGCGATCTAAATGTCTTTTAGCACTGTGCTGATGTACTTCCTAGAAGAACACTTCATCACGACTCCAAAAATCGTTTAATTGCTCAATAGCCTCACCTCGCTCGCACAGGCAGTAATTCACTAACCACAGCACGAATTTCCCTTTGACACGATGGCAAGTCCTAATCCGTAAGAGATGTTTGGAGTCTAACGAAGCTTGTTGTGACCAATTGAGTTTTTTCCGGTGAGTTTGTTTTAGCACAATGGTGTTCATGGAGGCTGAGTAAACGGTTGCAGTTACTTTGCCAGAGAAAGCAATGACCGATCAGAACCTTTGACACCTGCCTTCTGGACAGATCATACAGGTATTGTAAGGAGAGCGAAGGGTGAGGAAAGTGAGTGTATCACTGCAAAATTATCTGAAGACCATGTCCAGAACAGAGTGATTAAGCACAGCTGCTAGGAAAAGGTTGTGTGTGGCTTCGAACGATAAAAACTCGGAAACAATTTGGTGAACAAAACATGAGTGGCAAATTGAACAGACTCTATCAAGGGAGCAACAAATTCTGTCGAAGCTTAGAGTGCCTTTGATAACGATTCAGAAATGTAACAAAAATTATATGTAGCGCAAGTGCCTTCCTCGCACAATGCAGCATTTGGAACTGTGTCGCAGCGCAACGTCGACACCAAGATGTTGCAAGTTTGTGTCCGTGCAGAAACGAAGTGCTCCCAACTCATCCAAGCCTGGTTTTTTACCGTACTGTTTTTATCAGAACAAAAGAGTGGGACGTATTCAGCGAAGGGCAAAATACTTGGGAGAAAACAATTACCTGTGTTTTTGAAGATACTGAGCTATAGAGGCTCGAGGTATCTAACGTGAGTTGGAAAGCCATGTCCAACAGATGATATAAATATAATACGCTTGGTAAGCTCATAGCTGCTAGGGACGGCCAGTTCACCAACGAGGCTTTTGCTTGTTGGGAGCCGGTTGGATGAGGATGTCTTGCATGTTCTAATAGCATGTGTTAAGGGTCACGAAGGGGGTACTAGGAGGCGGCCGGCGCGAAAGATACATATTGGAGGGGTATAGGGAGGGGGGGAGGGGTGAGTGGAAAGTCTGTTATGGGGAGATGATCACGTGCCGGTATATAGCTTCCAAAATAAGACAGCTTCCTTTCTCAATAGCGTGCGGTGACTTGGAGGGCTTGTTCGGTGGTTCTGACGGCACCTGCATAAGTACACTGCGTAGGAAAGATTCCCAACTGACACGAATTTCAGGGCAAAGCTATTACCGTGAGGATGGGGCCCCCAACCTGCTGAAGCTGGAGGGTTACGTAGACTCAGATCCAGAATGAACTTGCGTCCAGTGAATTCATGTACCATTTCTTCCGAGCCTAGTTGAAACATACCATCTAAAAGTGTACCGTTCGGCAAGGAAGTTCCATAAATAATCCATAACTGCTGGGATCATCAACCCTGACGCAAAAAGACCGATCCTTCCCTTCGTGTCTGCCTATACAAAATTCGTTAAGCGGGGCATAGTGAAACTGTGCTTTCAAAACGCACTTAAAAATTATGTCACCACCTTTTTCAGCACGGTTTAACCAACAGACCGAGTGCATTTCAAAAGGAGGGTACCCCTTACATATAAAAATTTCCGTAGCTGGCTCCGTTGTCAAGAAGCACAAAAAACACGACGTCCCTGCTGCGTCCAGCAGCGAGCGCAAAAAAGTTGTAATGCCCTATATTCACGAAATCAGCCATCCCCGCAAGAGGGTCGCACCCCGCGCAGGCGTGGGAGAAGTCTTCTCGGCTCCGAAAAACGTTGGAGATCACTGCGGCACCCACATTGGAGAAATGGGTAAGCAATTTACACTGTGTTACGCTCCTTCGCTTCCTTTTCCACCCATTTGAAATCTTTCGCTTCCTTTTCGCCTCATTTGCACTCAAGTTTATAAGATCTTAACGTTCAGATCTTAAACGATTGGCTCGCCGACGGCGCGCAATCCATCACGACGCGCGCGCGCGGAACGCCACTCCTTTCCTGCCGACGGGAAGCGCGCTATTTTTCATTTGTTCATTTTACGTCCTCAAATTACGTGACCGGAAGTCTCAAACCTTAACAGAAATTCGGCTTGCAGTTATCTTAGACTCCACTGAAGCGTTTTTTCGAATTAATTGGCTGTAATTACCTAGTTAACCCATATTCACCATTTTGTCACTTGCACATATTCTTTGGATGCTCTGACGTTACCATTCTTTTTCCGTTATACCAACTAGTTCCTCCCTTATAGGACCGAGATTATCTAGTCCATGCTGAAACCTCCTACATAGCTATACAATGCTTACGCATTAATAAACTCTCCGGCCTCCCGGCCCAAATTCACGGGGGACCGGGGGTGGCTCAGTGGCTCAGTGGCCCAAAACTTAGCCACCCCCGGTCCCCCGTGAATTTGGGCAGACGCATTCTTTGCAATACGTGCCCTGTTAAAGTAATCTACTCTGTGCCAGTATCATGTGGGAAGATGTACAGAGGGCAAAACGATTGTCTAGAACGCTCTCTGGGCGTGTTTCGGGCTGAGCACTCGACACCTAGCAATAACATTTGGTAAAAATGGTCACGATGTAAGCATGCGCAGTTAAACTCGTAGGATTTCACCGTCATTTTCTGCCTTCCTGGTCACAGCAGATTTTGGAGCTGCGGAACACACATATCTGTCGTTATAGACATGTGTTTTGCCCTCTGTACATCGGGCAAACAGGAAGGTGTAATAACATAAGGCTTAAAGAATACGCAAACAGTATGGGTAGTGTAACAATTACCGGCAACCTCGGTAAGCATTGCAAGGTATGTGAACGTTACGGAGATAACCATGATGATAGCTGCATTCCTGACCTCAACTTGTGTGTCATAATACGCAGAGGATGAGATAGGCTGTCCAGAGAAATTACAGGAGCACTCAAGAACCAACATGCAAAATCTGAATGCGTAATCCCCCTTCTATCTCCTTGTCAAAGAAGGAACTCCAATTTTTGGGCGGCGCGGCAGTTGCGTAGTCACTTCCATATGTCCATTCAGGGTTATTCATTCACTGGCCCACCGTAGCGGTGGCCGAGTGGTAGAGCATCCGCCTCGCATGCGCGAGGTGCGGGGTTCGATCCCCAGTGCCGCCGGGTACCCACCGGTGATACAATGGGTACAAGCTTTCCCCTGGCCTGGTGCTCGGCTAGTCAGGGGTGAAATGCTTGGAAAATGGGTCTTCGACCTCACCTTGAGAAATGAAAAATACCTTGTGCCATTGCGCTCTTTGACCGTAGGATGCCCTTGCGCCATAAAAATCTATCATCATTCGCTGGCCCATGCATTGCGAATAGCTTTTAGCCTACTATCTGGTTCTATTTTTGCTTAACGTGAGTATGTTTGTACCAGCACTTTCGGCCATTTTTTATCGTTTTTAGTGTTTTATCCTTCTTACCTGTCAATCCTTAATGACGACCTTTTACACCGTTGCTTTTTTTATCGCTTTTAGCCTACTATCGTCTCCTGTTCTGCCAGTCAAGCCCTCTGAGGCTTTGGCAGGCCTGTTACGTCTATTGTGTTTTTGATTGTGCAGAATAAACATTGTATTGTATTGTTTTGTTGTCATCTGCTCATTTTTTTTCACATGACTAAACTGATTACCGGCGCTCGCGCAGCACTCATTGTCGTTACCCCTTTTTTGTTGCCTATTTAAGCGTACTGCTTCCGAATAAACTTTCAGTTGTTAGCCAGCGCCTGTGTGTGTCTCCCTCTTCGTGTGTCTTGTTACCCGCGCTGCTCCTACAGATTTACAATACTGACTAGCCCGCCACATCGCCCTTGTTATTGAGCAACACGCAAATCTTCTATATCGTTACTTTTTTCCTGTTTCATGCTTTTCTTCCTGAGTAGGCTTATCCGCACAACTTTTTAGTTGCCCTTTCAGCCCTTAAGTCTATTTAAAAATCCTGCATTTGTTATTGCCGCGTTTAAATTCATCATCATCATCATCAGATTGGTTTGTTCATAGAACGTTGTGGCCACTCTGGTGCAGTACTTGGCCACAGCCTTCTATGAACAAACCAATCTGATGATCATGATGAATTTAAACGCGGCAATAAAAAAATGCAGGATTTTTGAAATAGAATTAAGGGCTAAAAGGGTTACTAAAAAGTTATGTGGATAAGCCTCCTCAGGAAGAAAAGCATGAGTGCATCCTTGGTCAACATTCTAGCGTCTGGATGGCCCCGGAGAGCGTGTCCAGCGAAGGGTTGTGATATAGCAAAATGTCGATCACGTGCTGCTCTTCGGCGCAGTAAGGCTGAGGTAATTTTCCGAGGTCTATATACCCTTAACAACAGGCTGTATATTATTCGGTTGTCCAAAAAGCGTAACATTAGGCTTTATTTCTCCCTCCTGCTTGAGCAAGCGAAGAGGACGCATGCGTTTTTTCAGTTCATTTTAAGGAGCGAAGCCTTCAAATCTGGCCATGCATATGCTGCAATGAAAGGCAACACATGTTTCCTTTCCTCTCAATGTCTCCACATTCTGTAGCTTTTTCACTACTTCTCTACAGCACTAGAGGCATTGGCAACACCCAGTAAATAACGGCGAACATTAGACGGACTTCACCTCGGAGTCCTCGTCATGCGCTCAGAAGAAAATAATTGCTCATCATCGCTAATCTGAAACGCAGAGAATCGCGAAGCATGAACTGGTTTAGTTAAGCTCAGGCAAATCTCACAGCGGGGAGCAGCTGGCGTTTCACTTTGTCTATTCGCGTCAGATGGAGCTACGGGCGCCACATGACTCACAGGACTATTGCGCCCAGTCTTCCTATTTGTGTGGAAGGAACGCTTCATTAGGCATTAAGTATGAGCTGGTCATTGTCTGTTTTAGACTAACTGAGCGCAGGGAGTCCCCATACCCCTCCTGGCGGTGCGGTGCAGCGGTTAAACGACACGCTACTGCCCCGTCAGATGACTCTTTCAAACACAGCCACCAGTAGGGGTGGCTAGTCCAAGATTGCTCATCCTAAGTAACCTTTTGCGGCCATTGATTCATTCAGCTGCCACCTGTTACGATGGGCAGCTGCTCTGAATCCGATGGGCAGATGGCCACCAGACACAGTGGGCATTTTGCTATAGCGTAACATGTCCACTTGGCTTGTGGCATGTGGGCCAGCTGCTTTTTGCTGACAATTACGCTGCCGCTTTCTACTACGACGACGCCGGACTTTCCACAGATTAGGACCTTTATCGCTGTCGTGTTAGTACATTTTAGTCGCCAATAAAAGGTTACAAGCCTTCGCTCTTCCGACTATCAGGAGTATGCGTGATTTGTGACCACGCGTGGCAACCACTGAGCGCCTCTTCTTTTCACTGCTATAGCCATCAAGACAACGACCACATGATTGACAGTTCTCATTGTTGCAAGCTGGCTGCTCTGTGATAACTGCACTGGAAAATGACGTCATCTTTATCTTCCTGAACAGCGCCACCACCAGCTATATCAGGACTGCATCGCCTCTGCTTACCTGGGATTAGCGACCACGTGTGGCAACTACTGAGCGCCTCTTTTCGCTGTTATAAGTATGACGTCTTAATCACTGTGTTTAATACTATAGTCGATTTTATGTGGTCGTGATCCCCATTGTGGTTCGCCTTGCTGTACATGAGTAACGCTATGGGTATTGATGTAAGCACATACAGGGCCCGTATCGGCTCCTTCCTACCGTTTCGACGAAGTGTGAGCAAACATCCTCAGCGCTTGAGTGCAGGATGTACCTTCATAAGCGATGTTTTTCCAAAACCTGCAACAATGTTGGTTTTGATGTGCATTGCTGCTCTTTTGCTCTGTGTTGGCGATGTCGAGGCTAACCCTGGACCAAAGTTCTATGATGTTCTGACATTGCTGAACAAATTCCAAAATGAAAATGAAGAGTACATTAGCAGCTTCAAAACAGCACTTGATGCACGTTAAAGATCCCCAGGTGGTCGAGATTATTCTGGAGCCCTACTCTACGGAACCTCTTTCTTCCTTTCTTCTTTCACTCTCTCCTTTATCCCTTCCCTTACGGCGCGGTTCAGGTGTCCAACGATATATGAGACAGATACTGCGCCATTTCTTTTCCCCCAAAACCAATTAATATTCTTATGAAATAATGACGGGCGTTGAAGAGTTAAAAGAAAGGGTTGGTGTCATTGAAAGAAGTGTGAGTAGCGTGCCGAAATTTAACGACGATATTGGCACTGTCAGTGGTACTGTTGAAGATGTTAAGTACTCATTATCTCGAACGCAGAGTAAACTGACCAATGCGTTGATGATTTGAATAATCGAATGAGACAGAACAACATGCTCGTTAAACGTGTTCCCGAACTTGACAAGGAAGACTACACGGAAACAGAGCGAGTTGTTCGTGAGTTCCTCTCACCTCACATTGAAGTGGAGATAGGCTTAATTGAACGCGCGCAACGTATAGGAAAACGACGCGCTGACGCTCATCGGCCAATTATCATCAAATTTTTAAATTTTAAGGCAAAAAATGAACTCCTCCGCAACGCCCATAAGATGAAAGATGTGTCGCCCAAGGTATGGATGGAAGGAGATTATTCCCCGCAAGTTCTGTTAGAACGTAAAAAGCTGCAGGACTTCGCCAAAATCAACAAAACTAAAAATGAGCGCTATGCTGTCCATTATAAAAAACTCAAATTTCGTGACAATTTGCACCGTAATGACGCAGCAACTGACCAAGTTATACAAGCTCCTACGCTGGTTTCTACGCATGATGACAGCCCCTCGTTGTGACAAGCAGGCCGAAATGAAGTCAAACAAAAAACCTCATGCAATATATCCATCCTCATTGCCAATTTCCGTAGCTTATTTCCTAAATTTGATGTGACGAAAGCAACGATGCACACAGGCGAAGCTGATGTTGTTCCTGGCACTGAAACCTGGCTGACCGGAGACGTACCAAATACTGGACTATTGTTCCCAAGCCATTTATCAATATTCCGTATAGACTGACTTCGAGAGGAGGAGGCGTCATGATCGCCGTAAGAAGCGACTGTAAGCCGTCTCTGTTTCCTCTTGACACGCCTCTTGAACAACTGTTTGTGACGTTATGGTTTAGCGGTATCACTTAAGTAATCGGTGTTCGTTATCGGCCACCTGACTGTTGATCATGTTTTGTTGATTGTTTTCACTGGGCCATTAAGTGCATCTTTAACGAATTCCCGAATTGCATCCTTATTTTAGGAGGAGATTTTAGCTACCGTGCTATTGAGTGGCGTACATCATCTGCAGATTCACATGGTAGCCTGTCTCACCGTTACAACTATCGCAGTACTCTTGACTTGTTCAATTTAACTCTGCTGGTGCACGAGCCAACACATGAGAAACATATCTTGGATTTGATCTTAACTTATCAACCTCTTAATACAGAAGTGCACGTGTTTTAATGTGTAAGCGACCATAACTTTGTACACTCTTTACACACGATACAGGTTCACACAAAAGCAGCCGCTAAAAATATATCTTGAACTGCGCCAGAGCGGACCAAGAAAATGAGCCGAATGCTGACTGACTTCGAGACCGCATTCCATCATAACTTCGAGGAACGCAGCACAAATGAAAACTGGTGAAAGCTTCGCGACAGGTTGAAGGAAATTGAAGACGTCTGCATAATAATAATAATTGGTTTTTAGGGAAAGGAAATGGCGCAGTATCTGTCTCATATATCATTTGACACCTGAACCGCGCCGTATGGGAAGGGATACAGGAGGGAGTGAAAGAAGAAAGGAAGAAGAGGTGCCGTAGTGGAGGTCTCCGGTATAATTTCGACCACCTGGGGATCTTTAACGTGCACTGACATCGCACAGCACACGGGCGCCTTAGCGTTTTTCCTCCATAAAAACGCAGCCGCCGCGGTCGGGTTCGAACCCGGGAACTCCGGATCAGTAGTCGAGCGCCCTAACCACTGAGCCACCGCGGCGGGTACGTCTGCATTCCAAAACTTCAGATCAAGACAAGAGCTGATGCTCCCTGATTCCCGAGGGAAATCAGGAAGCATCTGAACAGAAAAAAGGGCATGCAGAAAGACTACACAGGCTAATGCACTCCATGATTGACAAAGGTATAAGAAACTATGATCTGTTACGGAAAAAAAGTATAAAAAAGCAAAACATTGCTTTTTAATTATGCGCTTCTAGGCCTGTTAAATACAAACCAAAATAAACTCTGGCGATTTGTCAATCCTAAAGATTCAAGCGAGTTAATAACAGTAAAGGATGTAAATGGAACTTTGGTACCCATAGAAGCAAGTGCGGAACATCTAAACAGTCATTTCGGTAAAGTATTTACAGACGAGGCACCTATTTCCGAGCACATTCAGCTTCCCGTTCCATTCGTTGCTTATCATTCTAATCCTATCAACAGATGGGGTTCTTCGTGCGATTGATAGGCTTCCATTAAATTCCAGCCCTGGTCCTGATGGCATAAGTACAAAACTTCTAAAGGTAACTTCTCACTTGTCAGCATTATTATCACTTTTATTCCAGCAGTCTCTGAACAGTAGCTGTGTCCCAGACGATTGGCAAACTGCACTCATTATACCAATATTTAAGTCTGGGGATATTACAAATCCCCAACAACTACCGACCAATTTATTTTACTTCAGTGTGCTGCAAGCTACTCGAACACATAATATTTATTCACATCATGAAACACCTTACTGCAAATGACCTCCTACTTGAAAATCATGCAGCATGGTTTTCGGTACCGACATTCATGCGAAACCCAATTATTTGAATTAGTAACCGATCTTCATTGTACAATTCACAGTGCCTTGTACACTGACGCAATTTTTATCGATTTCTCAAAAGCCTTTGATCGGGTAGCCTACAAGCGCCTCATCAAAAAAGGTGTATAACTTCCAGTTTGATCATGCTACTACAAAGTGGACTGAAGAATTTTTAGCTAACAGGCAGCAATACGTATCTGCTAATAACATCATATCTGAAACTAAACATGTTAAATCAGGTGTACCTCAAGGATCCGTCTTAGGCCCACTTCTGTTTTTAATTTATATTACTGGCATCGCTTCACACATTAGCTCCTTCGTACGTCTTTTCGCTGACGATTGTATCATTTATAGGGAAATAGCTAATCTTACCGACGTTGTCGCCTTGCAAACAGATCTAGATAGGTTAAGTTCTTGGTGCAGTGTTTGGTAGATGAAAATAAACACCGATAAAACGAAACAGATGACTTTCTCTCCGCTCTCTAAAACTCCAGTAAACAACTGCATTATAAATAATACTGTCATTCTTCGCTCATCAACCTTCAAATATTTAGGCGTTGTTCTTTCCCCGCACATAAATTTGCATAGCCACATTCAGTATATCACTACAAATCTTTGAAAAAATTAGGCCTTCTTAAACGTCGTCTATCTCTAGCTAACCCTGACACCAAACTGCTGGCGTGCACATCTCTGGTTCTAGCGTCATTGGAATATTGTCCGGTAGTATGACACTATCACCAAGAAAACTTATCCATTTCTATAGAATCAGTGCAATATAAGGCAGCACGCCTTTTTCTACGGACGTACTCTCCATACCAGAGCGTTGCTGGAATAAAACAGTATCTAAAACTTCTGGACTTCTGGACCTCAACATACGACGGAAATTATTTCGCTTATCGTTTTTCCACTCCCTCTACTAGAACCATTCATCTTCGCACGCAGGCACATAACAGCAGAACATAGCATATCATCCTTGTACCGACCAAGCGCATAAAATTCAAACAATTTTCGCCTGCACAAGAAATATCAGAATTACTCGTTAGTCTTCGTTATAAGGGAGTGGAATGGTTTAAGCTTTAAGGGGGTTTAACGTCCCAAAGCGGCGCAGGCTATGAGAGATGCCGTAGTGAAGGGCCGGGATTGAAACCGCGTCATTCGGGCCAGCAGCCGAGCGCCATAACCACTCAGCCACCGCGAGGGCGCTGGGAGTGGAATGCTTTATATGCCAGCATTGTGGCTATTAACAATTCATCATCTTTCCGTTCATCGATACTAACATTTCTTGAATCAAGCGCAGCATTGTCGTCTGTTTGAACTTGCCGCCTTGTGCCTTTGCTTTGCCTTGTACGCGTATATATTATTTTTGTTTATTGCACACTGCATCATACCCACGATGTTTAACACAGATCTAATTTGATAATCAACCCTTTGTTCTTTCACTCTTTTTGTCGCCTATTTTTAATATGTATGAATTGAACCCTTGTGTATTTTTGTTATTTGCTGTCCCCCCCCCCCCCCCCTATGTAATGCCCAGCCGGGCCCTTAGGTTAGTTAAATAAATAAATAAAATAAATAAACAGTTTGAGCGTCATGCTTAGGTGTGTCACTTATTCTTTCCAGTCAGGTACACAATGTTTTAGGTATTCAATGAGAAGCCAAAGTATCTGGCTGACTCACGAGTCCATGCAACACCAGCACATTCAGAAGGAGTAGAACCCCATATAATAAATCGGAGACTACTCTTCAAGCAATTGACGCCTGTACCTAAAACGCTGCAAAACTCTTCCGATAAACGTACAAATTTAGATATTCTTCGTTTGTGAGCATTGAAAAACACATCATCTGCATTAGCTAGCACTTTGAGTTCTTACCTGAAATACGAAAACCATGAACAGCACCGCTGTTGAAATTAGGCACAGGCACTGCGGTTGTAAGCACAGACGGAAGAGAAGAGGCCTCGAAAAATCTTCTTTCACAAAAACAGTATAGACGCTTGTCGCGAAAGCGGACCGTCTGCGTACGAGCATATGCAGAAGTACTGTTACAAAAATGCATTCTAAGAAAAAAAGTTGACCCACATCGACGCCCTCTAATACAGAAAAAAAAACTCTGCAGTGATACTTAAGGCTTCCTGCGCAGAGAATGTTTAAGCCCGCCCGCGCAATTTTTGTGCGCAGTCGCTCTGCGGCATGATGTAACCCGATTCCATGCAGCTCGCAAATCTAACTCTGCACGGCTGTACGTAGCTGCCGCCTCGAAGCCGCCGCACCCCATTTCATCTGCGAGCATATCCACCTTAAGGATATGGCTTGATAGCGAATGGGCTATTGGTCACATATACAGAACTGCTCTTTCTCTACCTAACCCTCATGGATCCCTGGGAGTCTTCATAACACTTCTGGCGCAAGGAGCAGCAGTTCAGCGGTGCGCAACTGCACTGGGATGCCAGGTGTTCCAACCGGTGGAATTTGTTCGATCCAGATTGCTCTTCCTATACAAACTCGTGTCAACAACCATTGATTTAACCGCCACCTGCCAGGTTGCATGAAGACTTTGTTAATGGGTACAATCGCGCATTAACACCAACACACATGTGGCTCAGTGGTTATGGTGTTCGTCCACTGACCCGAAATACGGAAGTTCGATCCCGACCGCGGCGGTCGCATTTCGATGGAAGCTAAATTTTACAGGCTCGTGTACTGTTCGATGTCAGAGCATGCTAAACAACTCTCAGTGGTCGAAAGTTTCAGAGCTCTTCACTTCGGCGTCCATCATAGCTTAAGCTGCTTTGGGACGTTAAGCCCCTTTAAACCACACTAAACCAAATTAAACCAAACAAACACACCCAGAGAGGGGTTTTTCACTCAATCAGGCAAGTAAGGCTTCCGTCTAAAAAAATTTTGCAGTCAATCCGGTGCCTTCGCAAGGCCATTTACAGCACTCCTGATTGCTCCTGATAGTCCCAACAATACTGTAAAACTGCACGCGCAAAATGCCATCATCATGTAATGGTGCCTTCGAGAACTTCAGGGCAAAGGCCTCTCCCATATCTCTCCAATCAGCCCTGCTCTGTGCTAGCTGCGGCCACCACTCAAAAAAAAGAGCATAATCTCCTCCGCTCACCTAACTTTCTGCCGCCCCCCTCCCTTGCAACTCTTTCCTTCACTTGGAATCTAGTCCGTTACGCTTAGCGACAACCGTTTTCTTGCCTTCACATTTTTGGCAGCAGCGGCAGCGACGGAAGGACGTGTGCTAATCTGCTGAATTTCTGCAACTTTGCAGTGTCCAAGGAACGCCGCTGTATTTTGCAAGCTCGTCTTCTGCAAACAACTGCTGCAAATCAAGCTGAGGCGGGCTACAAGCGCATACGCAAGCCTTCTGATAGCTGGGTACAGCTGCACTTGGATTCACCGCCCCCAAGCCCGACGCCTTCTGACTGAACTTTCCTCTGGTGGTGTGCCGAGTGTCTCGCATCATTTTGGCAGCAGCGGCAGCGACGGAAGGACGTGTGCTAATCTGCTGAATTTCTGCAACTTTGCAGGTTGGTCAAAACTTTCTTGCTTTTATTAGCCTTGACCGCGCAGCTGTCGGTGCCTCGCTGCTGCCACTGCTCTCTGTAGTGTTGTGAAGTTCTTGATCCGTTTCATGTAAACATGCCCCCAAATAATGAAAAAGAATGTTTAGCTTGCCATGGCACTCTGCCTAGCACTGGTTTCTTGAGTTGTACCGAATGTGAGAACGACTATCATGTAGGGAAATGCTCCGGTGTAACTGCAGCTTTCTTCAAAACGAAGGAAGAATCGCTTCAGACAACATGGAAATGTCCAACATGCTCAACCGCAAGGCTGAGAGGAGCTAACGGCAGAAAATCGAGTACCGACTCTGACATTCTAGTAGCTCTCGCCAGCATCAGTGCAAAGCTCGAGGCCTTAGGCCCACTGTCTGAAAAGGTTGATGGAATTGAATCCTCTATTAATATGATGTCTTCAAAGTATGATGAAGTCCTTGAGGCACTGAAACGGCAAGTTGAAGATATAAAGAAATTGAATAAGCGGGTTGACATGCTCGAGGAAAAAGACCACAGTGAAGAGGTGGCAAAGCTCCGCGAGGATTTAAATGAGCTAGAGTGGAGAAATAGGCGCCTCAACCTCGAAATTCATGGTCTTCCCGAGAAAGATGATGAAAACCTGCTCAATACTGTCGATGAAATTGCCCAGCAGATAAAGGTAGTTGAGCTTACCGCAGAATCAATCGGGGCACTGCACCGGCTGCCCGCCAAACAAGGTAAAGCACCTGGAATAATTGTTCGTTTCCTCCGACAGAAAGACCGAGACTATTGGCTTTCACAGAGTAAGGCAGTAAAAAACACAAAAGATTCGGTGTTCATCACAGAAAATCTGACAAAGGGGAACAGAGAACTGTTGTTCAAGACGAAACAATGGGCCAAAGTCTACAACTATAAGTTTGCCTGGCATCACAACGGCAAGATTTTGCTTCGCAAGGCAGAAGGTCTTTCCGCACAAGTCATACGGAGCGTAGACGATCTCTCAGAGCTTGAGTAATTCTTTTCCTCCATTCATAAAGAGTATTTAGAGGACCCTTATGCGTCATGTTTGAGCAATGTTTTAAACCAAATGACTTGTGTTCGCTTATCAAAGGAAGACCTGCATCAACCCTTACCTTCTTGCACCTGAATATGCAATCAGCCCGAAATAAGAGTGATGAATTTTGTGCATTTCTAGAACAATTTGACTTTGATTTCACAGTCATCATGATGACTGAAACGTGGTACAGTGACACCAGTGATGTGATGCATCTCAGTGGTTACAACCCATTAGTTATGAACCGTGAATGTAAGCACGGCGGTGGTGTTTGTCTATATCTTAAATGTGGAAATGGCTATGAAATTATGAGTGACTTATCACTGTCTACTGATCATTATGAAGCTATTTGTGTAAAGAGTGGTAATTTTGTGTTCTCTGTCATGTATAGGCCACCCGAAGGGGACCTAAACAAGTTCTTTAGTTATTTAGATTTGGTGTTTTCCTCTGTAAATCAGTGTAACTACACAATGGTTCTTGGTGGTGACCTTAACATCGACATTCTCTCTTGCACCGTGAAACAAAAAGAATTTTTAATGATCCTTGAGTCGCATTCATTTTACAACGTTGTAGGAACCCCTACACACGTTACTGCAAATAATGCAACGGCAATTGACTTATTTATTACTAATATTCTTGATAATAATATACTTAGTGGTACTATAACAGCAGCAATTAGTGATCATTTACCTATATTTCTGGTTGCCGATCAGAAACTTATACCCGCAAAAAATTGCATGCAAAGTTTTATCATTCAGGATGTTACAGAAAATACACTTGAGCTGTTTCGAAACGAAATAGCTATCACACGCTGGCATGACTTGCTATGTTACTCTTCGCCCAATGACGCATATGACCATTTTATTTCACTGTTTTCTTCCATATACAAGAAGCATTTTCCATATAAAGTAGTAGAGAAACCCAAACGTGCAAGAAAGCCCTGGATGACTAATAAATTACTAAAAATGATAAAAGTTAAAACAAGGATGTATCACAATTTTCTTGAGTATCGTGACCCTGAATTTCTAGAAGATTTTAGAAAATTCCGGAACTTGTTAAATAAGAGTTTGAAGCGTGCAAAACGCGACTATTATGCACATCTATTTGACGGAATTACGGATTCTAGACAAGCATGGAAGAAACTGAGTTCAATTATACCTTCCAGGAATCAGACAAGAACTTTGGAATTAAAAATAGATGGCCAACAGTGCGAGGGAAAAGCACTAGCAGAAAAATTCAATGATTATTTTCTCTCATTAGTCGAGAGTACTTACAACACCGACGCCCAGCGTTATCTATCTGCCCCATTAGAACATTCCGTTTTTTTAATCCTACTGACGAGTGCGAAGTCCTGAATTTATTCCATACTTTGAAGAGAAGCAAATGCGAGGATACAGATGGAATAAAAATGCAGCCGGTTAGCTTTGTCATTGACCTTATTGCCCCATACCTAACCCATATTTACAACCTAGTTTTGTATACCGGTGTATTTCCAGAGAAACTTAAGACTGCTAAAGTGACAGTAGTGTACAAAAGTGGAGGAAAAGATAACTTAGGGAATTATAGGCCAATATCAATATTACCAATATTTTCAAAACCACTCGAGAAAATCATCTTTATAAGACTCACTGGTTTCTTTGATGCTAACTCTGTTATTACATCATCGCAATATGGCTTCCGGACAGGTAGATCTACTGAGACAGCTCTACTTCACCAAAAAGAATTAATTTTAGATAATATTGAAAGGAAGCTACTAACACTAGGACTATTTGTGGATTTCTCCAAGGCTTTTGACAGAATCAATCATAATATCCTACTAGACAAACTGTCTTGCTATGGTGTTCGTGGTATTTCTTTTAATTTGGTTCAAAGTTACTTGACAAATCGACATCAAGCAATATGTATAGGAAATGAAATGTCCTCATTACAAAAAAATAAGCATGGCGTACCTCAGGGGAGTATTCTCGGCCCACTGTTTTTCAATGCTTACATCAATGACCTTGTATCTCTAGATAGCACCATAAATTATGTTATATACGCCGACGACACCAGTACATTTTTTGCAGGAAGCATTGCAAATGACCTTGTCAAATGCGCCAACCTATTCTTGGACAAACTATGTAAATGGTCAAGCGCTAGTAACCTAAAAATAAACTGTTCCAAAACAAAAGCAGTTCTCTTTCAAGCTAAACAAACAAATGTTCGCATTAATCCACTGAAGTTCGATAATACTGAAATAGAATTTTCTTCATCAGCAAAATCCCTGGTTGTCGTTTTTGATGAAAACATGCTATGGAATTTTCACGCTGAAAACATACAAACTAAACTGTGCAAAGCATTAGGTATAATGAGAAAAGTACATTTTTTACCCGTCCCCCAAAATTTAATGCTTTATAACACGCTTTTTGCACCTCATCTATTATATTGTCATCTTGTTTGGGGTACTGGCACCAAGAAATCACTAAATAGATTGGTTACATTACAAAAAAATGCAGTTAGAGCCATTTCAAACTCTCCATATAATGCCCACACTTCCGACCTATTCCTTAAATACAAGATTACTAAAATTTCCAGGCTTTATGAGCGCCAGTTGCTGGCATCTTTGAAATCTGAAATCCATAAAAATATAACAACATTACGAGCCGTTGCAAACTTGCAGATTAACATATCATCTCGCTCCACCCGCCACCATGAACATTGGCACGTTCCGCGATCACGTACTAACTACGGTCTCCAGATGCTTCGAAACAGGCTGCCTAGTACACTTAACAAATATAAGCTAACGGAAGAGCAGCTGCGGGTTCTAAGCAAGAAAAAATTATTCGATATTATTAACTAACCTGTACTGTTAGATTTGAATGTATTTTTTAAATTATGCACTCATTCACTGTTTTTGCACTTATCTTGTTCGTATATTTTTTTCCATTTGTTCCTTGTTATTCTTCCCATCATATATATTTTATGTCCTTCTAAACTGTCGTGCTTGCTGCAATGTGGTTCGGGGAGACGGGGCCAGTCAAGCTGCCCTTGACGCAGCTTTTATCCCGTCACCCTCGCCACACATCGTACATGCCCTGTACTTGTGGGAAATAAACTGAAACTGAAACTGAAACTGAAACTGAAACATGCCGTGCCCAAGTCCGTTTCGTCGTCTTCTCTTCGCCTACGATGTCATTAACCCGCGTTTGATTCCTTACCCACTATGCCCTCTTCTTGCCTCCTAACGCTAGAACTGTCATTTTTGTTCCTTAGCTCGGTTCGTGGTCCTTCAGTTGAACCTTTTTCGATCTCCTCCACATTTCTACCCCACGGCGAGTACCGGCAAAAATAAACTGTTCTGTACTTTTCTCTCGAGGGATATAGGTCCACTTCCATTCATGATCCGGATCCAGATCTGCGGTCATTTGCTGCCCTAAACGGACGCATTTCCTTGCCAGATCAAGCACCTCGCAACCAATCCGCCAATTGTAAACTGCTACTTTCTTCTTAAACTGCTGAACATTGCTTCGATTTTCTGCATGGTAATATTTAAAATAACCGTTCTGCTCTGCCTGTTTACGTCATTGATCGTGCTTTGCAATTTCTCTCCTAAATGAATTAGGCAACCTCACTAGTGAATCGCAGAATACTAAGATATTCTCTACTAATTCTTCTTCTCAACTTTTCCCCAATACTAGCCTCTAAGCCCCTCCTCTAATCAATAAAAATCTGGGCCAGACAACTGACTAACCCTTGAAACGTCGTGTCTGGTGAAGTCCTGTCAAAGCAGAGATTGCAAACAGCAGTCGATACAACAAGACTTATGCGAAAATCCCATCGTGCGCATTGGAAAACGTGATCGCAGTTTCTCCGTATTATCGTGTTTGGAAATGCTCCTATGGTTTTACATTAATGGCTATGGCAGAATCCCAAATGCTATGCAGTTCATTAAATATTATGTGGAATGGATGATAACACTGATTTAAATGCGTTGTGAAATCTATCGGGAAGGCAGTAAGGCCCATGAGTTTTGGAACGCGGCAGTTGACCGCCTACATCTTTTAATTCTCCGAAGTGAAATGCGCCACTCTGTTTTACGCTGTCGCCCTATTAAAGGGGCATAATGAGGGTCAAAAAGTTTATACAAAAAGATCAACAGCGTGATTTGAAGTAGTAGAAAATATGGGAGTGTTGTGTTCTTGAAAATCCGAAATATTTGATGCATTGATGACACGAGGAAACCACAGTACATTTTTTTTTCCGGGATTCGAACAGCCGGCGCGTGCCTGAAATCATGCTGTCGGAATAATATTTAAAAAAAAACTCTGGCCGGTAGAGGTCACCTATCTCCAGAAGGCCCTTTGAAATGTTTCGTGTTGGTGTTCCTGGTTAAGACTAGCAGCCGTGGTCTGCAGCCATTGCGTATTTAGGTTAAAAGCGTTTGGCATGTTTATAGACGGCTTGCGCGCCTCATATTCAACTTCCGGTGCGTAATGTGGTCATTCGTTTGCCAAGTGTAGACTTGCACAAATATTTGTACATGCGACCAGGGTGTTCTGCTTTTGTCGCTTCAGCAGTCACGACCTCGTTCCTGAACCGCTGGGGGCTCAGTGAGCATTCTACGTATCGTTCAAAAGAACCCGCCACAGGCTAATATAGCCTACGCTCTCTCACTCAAGAGGTGCATTTAAATAAAGACGTTCGCATCGCACAGGTGACGGGCTTCCCTTGTATGTTTGCTGGATGGGGCCACAGAAACCGAGAAATAAGACAAAAAAGAAAAAAGAAAACGCGGGCGATGGTTAGGATATATAGCGAGCGCTGGTTGAAAAGTGATCCTTGGAGAGAGCGTACATGTTTGTAAATGTTTGTCCTTTTACTTACGTCGCTTTTGTTAGAAAAGCGCGGGCTGTGAACTACGTAGGGCACAGGACATAAACACAACCGTAGTATGTGGAAGCAAGAGAACGAATAGAAAGTAGCACAGTCCTTTCTACTAGCATCAAATGGGACAAAAAATTCAGGCGTTTTTTTTATCGCTAAGCAAGAAGTATTGTGCAAAAACAGTTTTTTTTTCGGGTATATGCGCTACCGCCACGAACCTCAAAGCGCGATTCAGGTGTCCACTGACCCAGCGAGCCAGATGTGCACGCCTTAAACCTTTTCATCGCCAATGCCTATTTACGTAATGTACTGTTGAAACTTTGTTTCATCGGTGTGTTACTTTGCTGGTAAAAAACGTATGTTAATGTCGTCTGGGATGCCTTCCACGATGACTGCAACGTATTTTTCTTACCGCCAAAGTAAAAACACGATCAAAAGAAATTCGAGGATTGGAGCACGTAGGCGCCACGTTGTTCCCGCTTCTTTCCATCGCGATTGTACGACAGCAGCCTATGCTCCATCCAGTGCAGCATTTCTGCACCAATGATGTCAACGCCAGCGCGTATTGGTCTAGTGCCGTGTTTCTCCCGCACTGTTGTGCACGCCAACGCATGCAGCGCACACCTCTATGTCGCTACCACAATATAGTTCAAAGCGCGAATATTAGTTTTGGTAGTAGTATTATTTGAAGACGGGGACGGTGCGCAATGCACAGCGAGAAATTGTGATGTAGTTTACAAGAGGCGTATTTGGCCGCGGCGAGACACTAGTGCTCTAGCGCCTGTGGCCAGCGAGTCTCATGTGTTCCTGCCGCAGCTGGTTCACACCACAGTGGTGGATATTTGTTTGCTTTGTTTTATTTATTCCTTTCAACTTGCGAAAACCCACAAACATCACAAGATCTTGCGCGGAGTATGCCTATTGGACTACTGCTTTCGCACTAATGTCACTGTCAAGTCCAGAGAAAAACAAGAGGAAATAAAAGGTGGTAAAAGTAACGCGCCACGCCGAAGCGGTGATATCGGCTGAATTGGACAGGAACGCTAAGCACGCTTCGCAATTCTATGACGGCTGTTTATGTGAAGAGGATCTAAGAACTACGCGGCCATGAATTCTTAGGCTATGCAATAATTACGCGGCAAGTCGCACCACCGCGGCCGGAACTGAACCCGGGTCCTCCAGGTTAGCAGCCGAGCGCTTAAGCCACTGAGGTACCGCAGCGGCCAGAGAGACGACGTCAGGATCACGTTCGCTAGCAGCTGAGGAGAAAGAGAAACAAGGAATACCTTAAACAGTGCTGTCACCAGCATGAAGGGCAGTATTCGACGGATGAAAAGGCACGTTTAATTCGTTCTTGTCCTGTGTCTTCCTCAGATTTTTCGTGCGCGTGCATGTTTTTGCGCCATTATTAAAAAAAAATACTGATTGCCTGTGGCCGAGTTTTCGCTTCAAGCTAATGGTGATCATTTGGTCGCCATCCTTGGAGACAGCATCAAGCACAACTTCAGCTAACGCGTGCATAAGGCTAGTTAGCTGAAAACGTTGGCTGTCTAAACATGCGAACAAAACACGGTGCGCACGCCTCGGTGGTTCAATGGCTGTAACGTTCTACTCCTGACCCCATTACAGCGGGTTTGATCTTGAGCACGGCGGCCGCACTTTAAGTAATGCGAAATAAAAAAAACCCGCTCGTGCAGTGTACTGTGCAGTGTCAGCGCGCGGTAAAGATCTTCAGCTGTTCTAATTTAATCCGAAGCCCATCATTACAGCGTCCCTTTATACGTGAGTCACTTCCGGACGTAGAATCCTCGAATCCACAATCCAAAATACACTGCACTAAGCATCCCTGCTGTGAGGTATCCCAGCTTTAGAACAGACTTGACGGGTATTTCTGTCTTTCATTATGAATCTTCAGCTTTTTCATTAATTTTAACTTTGGATGCATTCAGTTATTGTGAAAAAATTTCTCCAGTTCATTCGCGTGCGATTGTCTGCAACTCCTTGAGAATCCCTCGCTGTATTCCAACCGTTCGCCCAGCACTATATCCGATATAGGACATCTCCAACAGCTTACCTCACTACATTCTAGCTCTCCAACAGGTGCCGCTAATCTCGCTTCATAGCACCACAACCCCGACGTTGATGCTGTACGACGCAGACTTTCGCTGGAGTAAGGCGTAAAACACACTCTTTTAATTTTAGGCTAGAAATTCCCAAGGATTAAGCTTTCGTTGCCAGTATGATTTTCATCGTGACTCAATACCTTCTCGAACAATCATATATTGTGTCTTTTTCTGAGATTCAACGTTCTCATTCCAAGAACAGATGGTAGAAAATATCTTGCCTGCTGCAAAGCGAAGAAAAACAACTACATTTTGGACAAAGGCAGCACAAGGGCGATGAACGCAAGCTCATGGAAAACAATAGGACGCCGTTTACTGCACAAATTCATTTATTTTGTTGAATCTAGAGGGTTTTACCCCCGAGACATATTCACAGACGCAGGTGCGAAAGACGGTCGAGTTTCGCCTTATTTTACGGCATTAAGGTCATTGCTATTGATTTCAACAGACGATACGACCACAGCTGCTGGCTGTGAAAGGCATTTTCAGAAATTCTCAATCGCTGATAACCACAGCATATTAGAGATGCACCTTTATCCATAAATTACTACTCCCAAAAAGGGGCTTGATTCCAAGTGTTACACACACCAAAATACTGAGCGAATTGAGTGTCTGAAAACAAACACTAAGCTCCTCAGATATTGATTCTCGGCTTCGACGATGTCAGCTGCTTAGCCTAGTGGGGAAGCATGTTGACTTCGATGTTGCGCGGCTCCTGAGAAGAGAAAGAGAATATCGCCTCAGCTTGCAAATGGACCTTACTTATATTATCCGTTGGGGAAAAATCACTGACATCCATCGTTGGCAGTTGCCACTAAGTCCTACCTATTTGTCATAGTTTTCCGCTGAGGTAATTGGGTATCTCTTTACGCAATACTAATCTTTAAATGGTCAGTTTATTCACACTAGGATATATTTGTTACAAGCCTCTAGCGATAGGTTGCTGCAAAGTCCAAGTAGATCGGCTGCGGAGGTTTTTTCGACACCGCGAAAAAAGTAGGGGAAAAATCGCAGACATATTGGTTTTATCAACAAGATGCTATGAAAGCAGATGAATTTTCATCAGCTACAACAAAGATTTGCTGGTCCTTTAGGTGGCCACCAAGTATATTCGTTTCGGTCTAGGGTCACAGCAATAATCGGTATCACGCACCGGCTCCACTGCTTTGCATGTGTTCTTCGTAGGGTAATCAGCAGCTGTCTAAAAAACTTAGAACGGGTTTCACTTAGCCGGATTGCTTCAGTGATTGATCTGAGGCAACATTTTTATTAAGACCTTGAAATATTTTCTTCGAACCGGCGTTCTCAATATCAGTAAAGAATAAAAAGCCAAGAGCATAAAAACAAAACCTGCTGTAGTAAATGATCTGCTGTGGTAAATTACCTGTTGTGGTAAATGACATTGCTTTCAATTCGCAAATCTGGAATACAAAATCTTGTGAAATTTGAATCAATGGCGCCCGTTCTTTTATATGAAAAGCAAAGTAAATATCTCATTTTCTCCGGTAGTACAGAGCGCATTTGGGCAGTTATAAATTTTACGCTGGTTGCTGCAGTAATCCTGAGGTTTACAGAGAGAAAACAATAACAACATCTATTTGAACTGAAAAATGGTCTTCTCTTTTTTAGTCATTTCTTTCTTAGACTGTTCACCCTCTTGACGACAGGGCTAATGCGATCAGTGGAAAATCCGCCACAGTCAGAATCCTTTGTCCACTCTCTGCAGCAAATGACGCGGTGTATGACCGCCCAAGCTGCCTGAATAGCGTGTGGTCACTTGGGGCTACAGTTGCCTTTGCTCTTGTTGTTGTACTACTCTCATTCCTGCAGGTGGATGTCGGTGTTTTGTTTCCCGCAGATGATGCAACTACCATCTGTAAAAACATGCAGTCATTGATCATCGCTTTTATATATTGGCAGCGCGTTTTCCGTTTTATGTGTGTTTACAATGCACCCTTTCCGTGGGATTGAATCTTTGACCCCAAGTACAATTGTTTGGCAACATTTTTTTTTTACCTGCCGCAGTGCCTCAGCGATTATGGTACTCGGCTCCTGACCCGAAAGACGCGGGTTTGATCCCGGCCGCGGCCGTCGCACTTCGATGGAGACTAAATGCTTGAGCCCCTTGTACTGTGCGATGTCAGTGCATGTTAAAGAACCCTAGGTGTTTGAAATTTCTGCAGCATTTCACTACGGCGTCCCTAATAGCAGGTGCCGTTATAGGACGTTAAACCAATTAAAACAATAAAAACTTTATCTTATTCATATTTAACCCGTTCAAGCAATTGTCCTTGTCTTTTCATTCCGACGAATTACACAGTAAACATATTTTGGAAGTGTTTTCTCTTTGCGGCCTGTCCACAGCTTTTCTCATTGTGATGTTTTACTTTCCTGAGAAAGCAAATCTCTAAAACTATTTCATGAAAAACGTCATGAACTTCCATTTCTTTCCTGACATTTAAAGAAATATGCATGTAGTATCGAATGGCAGCCATATTCGAATAAAAAGCCTTGCGCCTCTTTAAAAATTGCTACATTTTATTTCGCTTAGGCGTATTCCCAAGTGAATACACTGCATCAAAGTCCTCTCATTTATTTAACCTACCCGCAACCTCCTGAAATAAATTTCGGTTGAAAATAACCACCTAAGAAACAAACTACTAAAAACTATTGCTGAGATTACCTTTAATGCAGTCTTTTGCTGCAAAGGATTCTGTAAATAATTACTGGGCGCTTTTTTATAAGTCTGGCGAAAGCATGCAGAAAAAGTTTCTAATAAGCCTATTCTTTGTTATAAAATATATGAGAACTAAACAATTTTTCGCTAAGATACTACTTCAAACATTCATTTGCTAGCACAATTATTAAGGAGTCAAAATGCTACAAATGAAATAAGTTCATTCCGAAGCCTTAGTGCGAACTTTCATCCTTTCTACATGATGAATGGCATTCATTTAGTAATTTGTCTGTTATCTATTTGATTCTTCTGCTTTTCATAAACTTGTTCACCAACCACATTTATGGCCTCACTACATCTCACTAAAACACCAAACTTTAAAACACGTGTGAAAAGAGAATAAACGAGCCATTTTTTAAAATTTCGCCACTCGGTAGCTTCTTTCATTTTAAAATCATATTTACAATAACCAGCACGTTAAAAAAGTAGGCTGGAGGCTGAAAACTAAATAACAGTTTCATAGTGCAGAGCGGCACGACGACAAAAAAGCAAGATAAAATGGTGCTCCCTCCCTTCGGGGCTAAAACAGAATTGACAAGCACGTGCTTGCGGCGCCCTGTTTTAACTTTACGCATCGGTAACGCCTGGACATCTGCTCAGTCTCCACCAATGTTTTTGAAACGATATTGAGAAAGCGCTGGATTTATAAAAAGAGTTAGTCCTAGAACATGTCACCTCTTCGTCCTCGAAATTCTCCAGGTCAGCAACGCAAGCTATTTTCACAGCCACACGTCTTGTG